>JASTWQ010000831.1:0-66660 GCA_035220615.1 Leptothorax acervorum
AAAAAAAGACGCCAAGCACGCGTGGTGTACCTTGAAAAAATCGAAGTAGTTATCTTTGTACCTCGAAAAAATTCAAGTAATATCTTTACCACGAAAAAATTCAAGTAATATCTTTACCTTAAAAAAACCAAAGTAATATATTTACCTTGAAAAAATCGAAGTAATATATTTATTACAAAAAAAAGAAATGATATCTTTAAATTATGCGCCAATTAGATATATATTATATCGAAAAATAACTATTGTTCTTTTAAAAAATGTATTCCCATTAAAGTGAAAAAATTAATATAAAATGTGAAAAATTTTAGTGAAAAAAACTTGGCGCTGCCAAATTTTAAAATATTTGAAAGCAATAAATAGCTAATTTAAAATATTAAATTAATAATTACAATGTGAATGTAGAGACTTTCACAAATTAATTTAAAGTACTTTTTCCATTTATAGAAATTGTTTCATTAATATATATTATTATGTTTAGCAGCGCCAAGTTTTTTTCACTAAAATTTTTCACATTTTATATTAATTTTTTCACTTTAATGGGAATACATTTTTTAAAAGAACAATAGTTATTTTTCGATATAATATATATCTAATTGGCGCATAATTTAAAGATATCATTTCTTTTTTTTGTAATAAATATATTACTTCGATTTTTTCAAGGTAAATATATTACTTTGGTTTTTTTAAGGTAAAGATATTACTTGAATTTTTTTCGTGGTAAAGATATTACTTGAATTTTTTCGAGGTACAAAGATAACTACTTCGATTTTTTCAAGGTACACCACGCGTGCTTGGCGTCTTTTTTTTTTACCTTTTTGTAAATGGTAATTTTGTACGGATATCACCCCTTTTTGTTATAGATACATCAAACGCCATAATGTCTATCGACGTCGACATTTATGTCTGATAAAATCAAATGTAAATATTTTTTGTATTATAACTTACAAGAATTATATCTGAGAGTTTGACATCCTTAAATCCGCAGTGTAGTTTGTATAAATTTATAAATTATTAAAAAAATTAAGACACAAAATATGAATATATTTGGCAAAGTCGTCGAGAGCACATTATGCAGTGTTTGCTATAAATAAATTTTGTCGAAAGAAAAACAGATTTGATACAGAATTTGGCATGTACGATGCTATTGGCAGAATGTCATAGTAGATAATATATGTATATAGTAAAGTTTGTTAACAAAATAAGGCAATTAATAATTTATAATACAAACTACACTGCACATTTAATTAAGGATGTCACTGTCAGATATAATTTTTGTGTTATAATAAAAAAATATTTAGATTTAATTTTATCAGATATATTTTATAGTCATTATTAGAGAAAAAGAGAGAGAGAGAGAACGCGAGCGGGAAACGCGAGCGTGACCGCGAGAAAGAGCAATACGTACGATAGATATAACCTCGCGACCCTCGCACAGGGTGTATCCCAGGAACCAGCCATCTGCAAGGCGCGAACTCTGTCACTCCAGCACTGCACTTCGTTCGGAGTGTTCGGACGCGACGACGCGGACGGAATATTTCTCGACGACGCGGACGTCTAAAGCGACCCATAACATGTACGAGTTTGATTCGCGAGCCGGACTCAAACGTTTTTCACCACACACACACTCCCGAATAGTCCCGAAATTTGGCTCGTCGGACGCCGAGCCCGTCTCGTAACATCTCACCCACGAACAAGTGGAAACAGAGCCGAGCCGGACCCGCGACGTGTATGGGCAACTTTACGGTTATGTTTACTCCTGTTACCTCACATGTGATCGATCGATCGAACTAACGCATCTCTAGCTCTACGCGTAGAGACTAGAGCGCCGCATAACGGCAAGAGTATGAACGCCACAAGAAAATCAGACGGGCGCCGCCGCGCCGTGGCGAACACAGCAAACGGAGAATGGACGTATCTTAAATGAAAATTTTCAGGATCGGAATTTGCATTGTAATGCATCGTAATATCTCCGCTCGTAGGGCACGTAGCGGAATAACAAAAACACTTTTCTTATATAAATTTAGGCCCAGCTATCCATTAAGCCTAGTTAGAACTCGATCCGTTCGCTGGTTATCGAGATCTAAAAATCTCGGGTACTCGCAACTCGTCGCGTCGCGTATATAGAGCCACGGCTGTCTCGCTCCGCGCGTACTTGGCGCGAGACACTACCGTGTCTCTTGATTCGGGTGTTGCGTAAATAAAGGCCAGCGTGGAAAATTGGTCATAATTTATGCTCAATCCCGACGTGGCCCTAGCCCGCCGTAAATTATCCGGGGCGCGGCAGCGCGCAACTTCGATTTCTGCTTGCGAGAGATAAAAATGCGCGAACGAAAATAGCGCGAGGAGGTGAGTGGCGGGGAGGGGAAGGTAGGAGCTAGGTGACAGGGTTGTAATTCGCAGCGGGAAGCGTGCGTGAATAAAACGCGGGGTGGCAATTGCAGAGGCCGCGATGAGAGTGACCCTGCGCGAAGTACGTGTTGAGGCAGTGTCGGACAGCGCTGCGAAAAATGCTCGCAAAACGCGACAGGTGAGTAAAAGAATGGCCGGGCCAGCCGAGCATTGCGTCCAATTAAATCCAATGGACGAGCGACTGCACGCGCGCCCTGCTGCACTATAAGTGAGTAGCCGTTGCTTATAAGAAATTTAGCTGCGTTAGTTATGGAACGTGAGGCGGACAGGACCGTTGGAGCTGACTCGAGCTTGAAGCTGAACCGAGCCGGCCGAAGGCGCGACGTGGCGGCTCGAAAAGAGTGAAAACGGGATAAACAGTGAGAGTGTGGGCTCTGATAGACACCGAGACGAATTAGAGGGAACGGGACGGCGAGATGGTGACATGTGAGGGCGAGAAAGGGCCTTCCCACGTGGTAGAAGGATGGCCGAGAGAGAGGGAGAGAGACAGGAGACACGGCAACTCTAATAAGAGAAATTTTGCATATTCTACGTCTCGTCGTGCGATCTGGCGACGGCACCTCGGGCAGCGCTCTTCCCTCCCTTATTTGCATATACTAGCCGTACCGCGAATAATTTAACCCATACCTACGACCGTATCCCTACCTACCGAATAAAGTCCCTCTCGTCCCGGGTCTCTCGTGTAACGTTCGTGTTACGCGAGGCCCAACGTACCTTTCCTTTGCACGGGCACCTCGGAAACAGGACGCTAGAGAGAACGCGCGTGGTCGGAAAAGTAGGGGCGAGCTGGATGCGTCCGGACGGCGCGAAACAATATTGCTAAAAGTGCATCGCAATGATGTGTCGTCTTCTTACTCTTATCTCATGTTCTCGTAAAGTTGACACGTAAACTTTACAGAGAACATGAGAAACCTTAATAATTTTTTAGAAAGAGGGCGACAATACTCTCGCATTATTTTAACAATATCTTTGAAGATAATACGGATAAAGTCTTCCTCAAGATCTTCTAGAGACTTTTACAAGGACGAATTGATAAATTATGAGAGGTAGAGCAGCTGCGAAATTGTATGTTAGCTATGTATTTCACAATTCCAATTAGTTTTTTGTTTGATTTACCCACGCACTTAAGGATGGCAGACTCAAAGAAGCCGTTACGAAAGCTGAAGAAGAAGCAGAATCAGGCGTTAGAAAAATACTCAGAAGCTATACGAGGCGATCTGAGTAAGCTGGATCGACTAAAGCTCAAGGCGATCGTCGTTATCGAGATACACGCGAGAGATGTCATCAAAAAGATGTATGTACAAAATGAGTAAGTCGAATTCGATTCGTATGCTCTATCTATCTACAATCATTCTTTTTATCTTCATACAATATTCGTTTGCTACGCGTTTGTTTTGCCAACGTATACTCAATATATGTATACGCGGATGTAACCAACAAATTACGGACTTTATATGACTATGAGACGCAACTGCATCACGTCCTGGCATTATATCGTTGACGATATGATGCGCCATAGTGAGGAAACGCCGGCGCGTTCCCTATCGTAAATTTGTATATCGATAGTATGTCGAAAAAGAATGCTGCGAAAAAAATACATATGTGACAGTAAGGATTAATTTTTTCGGAGAATATAAAATCAGCAAAAATATACTTTGAGAAGTTTTTGCATTTCTTCTTAACATAAGATAATGCTTTAATTTTTTACGTGTTACTTATATATATAATTCCATTTTACAAGTTTCATTAAGATAGAAACCACTGATTTACAACGTAAACTGACGTTCAAATTTTTTTTTTTTTAATTACGACATTCTGAATTAATGCATCTTTCTACCTTATCTCGTAAAATAAATTTAAAAAAGATGAAGTTATATTTTTATATCTTTTGACTGTAAAGCAATATTTCGAGTTACGTAACATTTCCTGCACTACTTTATTCTTATACTTTCTTTACCACATTAATCCAAAATGGGAAATAAACGGAAAATTAAAGAAAACGGGAAATAAGTTTCCATATTTTTCAGATTGCAAAAACGTGTCTGATTTCGAGTGGCTGTCGCAGCTAAGATTTTATTGGAATATGGATATTGATGATTGCATTGTCCGACAAAACAAACACTCATTTCGTATATAGATATGAATATCTGGATAACCCCGGAAGACTTGTAATAACTCTGACTCGGTATGTTTCTCTAGAACTTCTTAATTGCAAAAAGTTAAGTAACATGTTGATTTTACAATCGTTATTTTAATTATCTTTAACCTTTTCTTAATGAGCAAATTTTTCAGAAAATAGTATTAATTTTTTGTAATTTGATTTTTTTATGTGACCCAACTGGTGTAAAAGCTAAACAATTTTCACATATTTATATAAATTTTGTTTAATATTTGATTATACACAAAAATAAAATTTTGTGCAATTTTAATTGAAAACAGAATGATACTTTTCATTACGTTATTATTAAAAAAAAATTAAATAATAATATTATGTAAGTGAAACTAGACCGATATGAATCTTGCAATTAGTTAGAGATGATGCCATTTTTGGTCGGACTAGATCTACGTAGTATAATTACAATAATTCTGTGTGAATTTTGTATACTTTTTCCAACTTGTCAGTAAACTACACGATTGTGCGTCGATTATTTGTCGATCTTAAAACATAGTTTTTCGTTGGAACAATAAATCCACATACTTAAATCGATAATTGATTTAGCTTTAAATGCTATAATAAGCATTATTTTTAAATCACTGTAAAGAATTTAATAAATTTGTTGCAAAATATCACCCTAGCTAAGGTTCGAACCTGGACCTCCCTACAATCCGTGACAGGTGTCTTTATCTCATTGTCTCAATAGTCGAATTGGTAAAGACGTCCGTCACGGATTGTACGAAGGTCCAGCAGTACCCCTATTCTGTAACTCTTAACGCCATTTTCGTTATCGTTATATTGTCGTTGCGCAGCTTTTTTACCATATACATATTATATACCTGCGCAACGACAATATATTGATTAAAAAAACTGTCGTTAAGAGTTACAGAATCAGGGTTACAGAACCTTGGCTAGAGTGATATTTTTCGCAATTCTTTACAGTAATTTAAAAATAATGCTTATTAGCATTTAAAGTTAAATCAATTATTGATTTAACACGGGAAGTCCGGGAACGGTCGCCTCATTTCTTTTGCATAAACGGTCACCTGGGGTGTTTCTTACACCCCAATTAAAAGTTATTGTTATTGCTGTTGCATATTTTTCATTGTTCTATAATTTGTTAGTATTTGAGGACAGTATGTATTATATGTATATAGATTTACTCAATATTTTTTGAGAAAAAAGTAAGTAAAACCCAAAAATTATTTTTAAAAACAAAAAACGCACATTAAAATTACTCTGACGTAAGCTTCACTTTTTTGACACTGTAAAAATTATCCCAGGTGACTGTTCCCGGGTTAAATATGTGGATTCAACAAAAATACTGTGTTTTAAGACCGGCAAATAATCGGCGCCGCAGTTTGTCGACAAAATGACATACCTAAGTTGGAAAAAGTATCAAGAGACACGGTAGTGTCTCGCGCCAAGTACACGCGCAGCGAGACCGCCCCGTGTATCTTTACGCAAGTACGAGAGTTGCGAGAGTACCCGAGATTTATTAAATTCACTCAGAATTATTATTATTAGGCTACCAAGATCCAACCCGACCTAAAATGGCATCTCCTCTAATTAATTGTAAAACAAACTAATTGAACGACTTTATCGAGACGCATTACATCGCCAATTTATTGAGGCTTTTTATTCGCCGCAGACACTCGACGAATTGTACGTCGTTCAAGTGAATTTGTATATGGCAAATACGAATATATACATATAATGGCATACGTATATGCACTCGATTGCGGAACCATTTGCAAAATTACTTTGTGACGTTACGTTACGACGTATTTAGTCGGTCGCCGTACTCCGTCCCGTTTAGCAATGTTGAAACAGAAGTTTCTCAGTGGTTATCGCTCGTGCGCTATAGTTAGTCACGTAGTTGGCACCAGATCGTGGACAACCGTAATTTCGTCTGTCACGCGCGTAGGTAACACACGACGGCGCGGTGTGGGTAATGCTTGCTGTTCGACACATTGGAGAATGTAATACAACCGCGGTTAGGTCAGGGAGGCTGAAGATTACGGCGATTGCTTGACACTGCGCTCTGCACATGTCCAATTAAGTAAAGTTTTAAGTGCACCGTCGTATTTAATGATGGAACTTGCCGCGATACTGATCGCATCAAATAGCTCACGTTACATGTTAAGGCAAGGTCGCAAACTCATGATATACTTATCGCGCATCATACTTCACGTAACTAGTTATATCTTAGCGCGCGGGAACAACGTCACGTGTCGTGGTAGGTGCAGTACGATGATCACTTAACTCAAACAAGCTGCAAAATGTTTCTACTCGAAAGAACTTTCGTATACTTAATTCTGACGACATCGAATTATAAGAGAAATTTAATCATACAAAATGTAAGAGGAGCAAGCATATTGCGCTATTTTAAAATAATTAATAAAATTAGGTGATAACATATGTAAAAAATGGTCAAAAAGATTTATGACAGATATTTAGAAAGTAAAACTGCTAACGCCGTCAAGAATACATATTTACGGTATGCTTAAAATTAATCGTATCCAGCAAAAGAATATACACATTCGTAAAATGCTCACCGCAAGTGCTAATCGCGTGTCTCGCGTGTCTCGCGCGTAGAGTTGGTGCAGATGCAATTTCGATCGACGAAGCGGCGCAATATCGCGGATACGCGTGGCCATATAGGTAACTCGACGCAGCCCTCGACGTAATATGCGGTGTAATGACAATGCGATGCGATCTCAAGAGCGACTTCGAAAGGAGGACACTTCGCGTGCCGCGCTACATCAAAGAGTAAACGTGTAACGGGGAAACAGGGGAACAAGCGACATCCAGCCCGTCGCTGCATGCTTAACGTGGTATCGATTTAATCGCGATAAAAGGCTACCGTTCGATCTCGTTGCTTTAATTTATAGACGGCGATTGCCATCTCGATACGTTTGCCCGCGCTCGCAGTTCCAAGGATTTGTCTTATGGAAAGAAGACAACGCGCTCCACTTTCCGAGTATGCAGAAGACCCTCAATCTTCCGTGCCTTTCACGTCCCCCCCGCCTCTATCTTCGAAGGTAGATGAACTGTCCGCCTGTGTTTCGAATAGATGCATTAAATCGCGAATCGCGTCGGAGCATATGCACACTCTCTGATGTATTCCTCGAATCGAATGCCAGAATTGCAGCTGTGTTCTCGAAATACGGGTCTGATGGTCGAGATATTTCGCCAATACGCTGTAAATTGCATGAAGATCCTCGTCGCGCCCATACGAGCGCCCGTACGGGCCAGAAACATAATCCTTGCGTTCAATATAACACGACGATATACATAAATCACGTTACTGCGTGAACATTTTGAAACGCGCGTTAAAACGCGGATTATTTAAAGCGCTCTCGTCTGTTAATTTTCCATTTCCACATTGTCACGTATTAAATAATGAAATAACTCTTCGCATTTATATCTCGTACAGATGTTATATCACGTTGACAACGGCTCTTTATTTGTATCGCGGCGGTAGCCCAAAGGGACCTGCGGGTACTGGAAAAACGGAAACAGTAAAAGACCTGGGAAAAGCGTTGGGTTTCAACGTAATCGTGCAAAATTGTTCGGAAGGGCTAGACTATAAAAGTATGGGCAAATTATTTTCTGGACTGTCGCAAACCGGCGCCTGGGGATGCTTCGACGAATTCAATCGGTGAATACTCATCAAGTCCAAATACCGTTTTCGCAAATATAGAAACGTCATAAACTTTATCGAATCTTTTCAAAACGCATGACTGACATTTGAAAATCTAATAATGTGTATAATAGATGAAAAATAACTTATACACATTTACTACTTAATTATGATAGAACATATAAAAATTGCCTCTTTTATTTTCATTTTTTGTTATGCGAAATTAATTAATCGAATGGTTTTATTACCACAAATAAAGGAAACTACAGATAAAAAGGCAGATAGAGAAAGATTTTTTACAAACATCTATTTTTTTAATGGCAGAATTAACGTCGAAGTTTTATCAGTAGTGGCGCAACAGATCCTATCGATATTGACCGCTCTCGCTCAGAGACTTACGAGATTCATTTTCGACGGCGCCGCTATACCTCTGGTACACACCTGCGGCATCTTCATCACAATGAATCCTGGTTACGCCGAACGTACCGAGCTTCCAGACAATTTAAAGTCCATGTTCCGACCAATCTCGATGATGGTGCCGGATAGTAGCATGATTGCCGAAATCAACTTATTCGATGAAGGGTTTCGAGACACACGCACACTGGCTAGAAAAGTTACTCGCAATTTTTAGCAACTTTTAATTGTAAATAAAAATAATTTAGTATAATATCTAATAAATAGGTAATAATAGTGCAATATGCGGTATCATTAAATTTATGGAACAATTTTTATTTCTCGTTTACTGTGGCCGATAACTTTTAAGTATTTATTTCACTTATCAGTGAAGCAATTTCAATATTACTTTAATTATAAAATTTGCTGAAAATTTTGCATAATACCATGCGTTTCTTCTTTGTAGATTTTTACTTTATACTCTCTCGCTCAGCAGCAGCTTAGTGAGCAATACCATTATGACTTCGGTTTACGAAGTATAGTAACGCTGACTCGATACGCTGGCAAAATGAAACGATTGTATCCCAATTTGCCTGACGAAGAGGTGACTGCTTAATAAATACATAAAATAATTCAATCTCCAAGAATTTTACTATCCATCATCCAAAAATACAAAGCGATAACATTTTGCTTAGAAATTAAGAAAATATGACGTTTAAATTATATTTGTTATATTTTTTGTTATTACGTTTACTTGAAATATTTACAAAGCAACGGAAACGCAACAGTTTTTTGTGCTACACGGACATTTATTATGAACTTGCGCATCAACCAAGTTGAATGTTATCTAGATAATTATTCTCGCCATGAAAGACATGAATGTCGCCAAACTTACCTCGGACGACCTACCGCTATTCCTCGATATCACCACAGATCTTTTCCCCAACGTAGACGTACCAACTGTAGATTACGAGGAAATTATCAGTTATATAACCAGCGAGGCAAAAAAATTGAAGCTGCAGGTAATCTACTTAGGAGGGATATAACGTAACTCCGCTTGTTGGAAGGGGCCAACGCATTTTTTATGTTGTGGCCCTAAAGACATTTATCGAGAATTTATCGAGAAATTATTCATGCTGATCCAACGCTTACAAATATCAATTTATATGTGTCAAGCTGATATGTCCTTGAATCATCATTAAAATTTAATCTCCCAGCGTTAGCAAAAATATAATTATAAAAATATTTTGGATTAATCGCTGGATAAATCATCTAGCAAGCTACATTGGGATTAATTAATCGTTTAAATTATCCGGATTATAGCCAATTCCCATGATAGTGACGAAAGTTATTGAACTGTACGAGACGAGGAGCTCGCGTCACTCAACAATGATCGTCGGCGCGTCAAACACCGCAAAAACCGCAACATGGAAGATTTTGCAGAATACGATGACGACAATGAAGAGCGATGGAAAGCCGGGCCTTAACACCGTTCACGTGCGTCCCATTAATCCTAAGGCACTAAGTCTCGGTGAACTCTACAGCGAGTACAATCTTTCCACCGGAGAATGGCTCGACGGAGTGATATCGTCCATCATGCGGAAAACTTGTTTCGGTAAAGTGCTTGATTGATTGCAATGTAATATGTGTGATGTAATAAGTATATTAGACGTTAAAGAGCAGGGAAAACCCAATAATTTTTATACCTTTATTAAGCTAACAGGATCTCGGCAAAAACAAATTGGACCTATCAGAATATATAGCCATTTTGTACTAATTTGTACCACTAATAATTATTTTGTTCCCCGTTCCATTTCGAAGAAAATCGTGGCGCTGCTACCTTATTAGTATTAAGCTAGCAAAACCACAAGAAAACAAAAACAAAAAAAATTAAATACAGAAATTTAAAGGGCTTAATTTGTACTAGTACCACACAAATAAACTTAATATATTTATCCCTTCTGCTTGAAACAATCCCCAATTGAACTCAACCCTATTAGTCTCAAGAGTAATGTCCCCATACAGCACAAAAACCTCTTAAAATATTTTTAAGATATTTTTTAGGAAGTTTAAAATAATTTAAAATAATTCAAAAAAATATTTTTTGAATGTTTTTGTGTCCGCCAAATCATGTCAAAAAAATATATTTTTAAAAATGTTTTAAAAGATTACATACAAATATATTCAATAATATTCGTAAAATCTTTTAAAAACATTTTTAAAAATATTTTTTTCACATAATCTGGCGAAAGTAGAAACATTCTAAAAATATTTTTGTAAACAATTTTAAAAAATATTTTGCACTGTATGGGGTATTCTTTCTTATTAGCAGAATCAATCGCTACTTGTAGACTCGATTCAGGATATTTTGTACCGCAAAAATATGAAGTTTTAGATTATGTACCCCCGCCGTTCGTTCGGGAACCACCTCCGAAAAGTACATTGTCAAAGATTTAAACACTTAAAAGAAAATAATTAACTAATATAGATACGAATATATACTTAACAAAATTGATATATAGGTACTTAAACAAAGTTGATCACTAATCGACAATAATTCCTTAGTTTGTTTTTTGAATGAAACAAGTTTGTCATATATCAAAAACACAAGATAAAAATGTAGAACTCATTTAAGAATAAAACTGGTTACATTGGTTAAATATTTTTGTATTTTATACATTTTTGTTATTTTTCTTTGTATTTTCTTATATAAGAATTATTGGTTGGACTGATCAAAGTTACAATATCAAACAAAACAATTTTTTTTTCATATAGTTGTCATAATTCGAATTTATCAATAAATAAATGTTCAAACCCAGAAATAGCTTCCCTATTTTATCTAGTTAAGCCTTGAATTTTTGGGGATTTTTCATTCAATGCTGAAGTATCGATATTGAATATTACAACTAACGGGAGCAACTTGCGAATTTGCCGAGACGTCACTTCCCGAGTCACGCCTAAGCTATTGATTTTAGAGAAATGTCCTCCCGGACTTTTTTATAGAAAATCTAAAGGCTCAGACACAATGCGAGGAATAAGGAACAAGGTATAGATATAATAGTCGCATCCTTTTCTAATGCACGTCTATCAAAAAAGGATGCGACTATGAATTCTATTGCTTGTTCCTTATTCCTCGCATTGTATCTAAGCCCTAATTCTCTATACAATTGTCTATGTGCAATTTTGCTGTATCTCGAACGGTTTTTGCAGCGTTTTGAGTAAAAGGTTGAAAGGGGCCAATTCTTTACGGTTTTTATTTTTTTTGCAAAAACGAGGGGAGTTGACGAAGCGCAAAATTGATATGTTTATATCAGTGCCATTTACTATCGAATGGCACATAAATTAAACTTCCGAATTAAAACTCGATTTGAAACCGTAAATTGACTGTTCCATAAAATGTAAAATCTTTAATAATGATTAGACCCAGCATTATAAGGCGTCTACGTATGTACGGTCTACGTATGATTTTCCAAAATTTTAAACGTTTGTAATTAAAAACTAATAAACCAAATCTTAAAGAATTATATATGAAATTGGGGTAGAAAAGACTGAAGAATATAATAGAATTAGAGAAAATTCCCAATATAATAAAAAAGTACACAAATTAGAAATTTGCACATTGCTTCTTCATCATATTTTTCGCTTATATACATAGATAACTCAAGAACTAAGTAATCAAATCTTAAAGAATTATATATGGAATAGGAGTAAAAAAGACTGAGGAATATAATAGAATTAGAAAAAAACTGCCAATATAATAAAAAAGTGTGCAAATTAGAAACTTGCACATTGTTTTCTCATCATTACAGCTCGCTACCATTGCTTTTTTCAGAAGAAAACTTGCACATTGCTTTCTCGTCATTGTTCTCATCTCAAATTTGCAAATTTTGCAAGGCATAGGTACTCGTTACAAATACAATACAAATATGTATATAAATTTCACAGAATCATCAGTGTTGTGTCACAACACACACCAATTAGACGATATAAAAATATTACCCGCGGTTTGATAATTATTAATTATAAATAAGTAAAACTGAAAGGAAGGAAGAATATGAGCAAGATTATTAGAACGATAACCTGTTTCTCTCTCGCTAACGCAATTTATGCCTGGAAAACATGCTACTCTAGCTAAAGTTCAACGCTCTTTTTATAGAGGATACCGCCGACAAAAAGTAGATTTTCTTTGATGGACCTGTGGACGTTGATTGGATTGAGAACATGAACAGTATCATGGATGACAACAAGGTATTCTTCATCCATCCTTTGCTTCTTTTAGGAATGAAATTGCATAAGGCTAACTGGCGCGTTAAAAATAAAAACATTGCGTTTTAAGGTACTGACGCTGGTAAATAACGATCGTATCGTTATGCTCGACCAAGTTTCGTTGCTTTTCGAGGTGCAAGACTTGGCTACCGCTTCTCCCGCGACGGTCTCCAAAGCAGGCATGATTTATAATGATTACAAGAATCTTGGTTGGCGTCCGTACGTCGATTCGTAGTTGCAAAAGTACAGAGGAAAACCAAAGTTCATCGAAGAGGTAATTAAGACACCTCTTTTTGTAACAAATAATCCACCGCGGTTCAATAAAGCGTAATAGTTTTATTACTTTTCAATCAGATGAATAAATTGTTCGAGAGCCGCGTTAACGTTACGTTAGGATTTAAGCGGCAAAATTGTGAAGAACTCGTGTCTGTCCCCGAATTAAACGCCGTTCAGTCGCTTTGCAAACTTCTCGAAGTACTCGCAACACCGCAAAACGGCGTGGAATTAGGCGAGGATCGCGACGCTTTTTCCAACATATGTAAAATGTGGTTCTTTCTTTGGTACGTCTAGCCTCTTAAATTTTTTTAAATACATGCATCTTGATGGAGAACCATATGAGATGCGACAACTGCGCTTTGATGAAATAAAATTACAAATTCGCAACCAGTATTCAAGCAGCACAAGTTCGAATATTAATCATTGCTCCTGGACATTTTCAAGTGACACTGATATTGTTCTCCGGTGGTTTGCAAGTCGTATTAAACTACAAGTTTTGAGTTAATGACATGGTAATAGTATTTGAGAGCACTAAATAACTACAGTTCTACGTTGCAGCATGATATAGTCGCTGTGCGCTTCGGTCAACGAGGACGGTCGCCAGAAAATGGATAAATTTATAAGGGAAATTGAAAGTTTCTTTCCGTTACGGGACACAGTACTACGTGGATGCGCGTCTGCGTACTTTTATTTTATGGGAGGAAAAATTATCGCCCGCGTGGAAATTCCAAGCCGAGTAAGCAATAATAACATTCAATTAGTATGTTACGAATGTCATTCTAATTTCTTCTAGAAAATTTCGAATCCTGTTTTCTCAGAAGTTATATGATAAATTATAATCAATTAGAGAAAAATGCCGTTTATGGTCCCGGCTGGATCTTGATGGTAGCCCAATAATAATATTGTGTGAATTTTGTAGGTATATGTACACTTTTTTCCAAACACAGTAACTCGCCGATTTTTTGTCGGTTTTTTAAAACACAGCTCCTTGTTGGAACAGTAAATCAACATACTTAAATCGATTATTAATTGTAGATTTACAATCGATAATCTTTGTACCACAAAGGACCTATGTTTCAAAAGACCGGCAAAATATTGTCGCGCAGTTTACTGAATTTGAAACAAAGTATACAAAATTTACACAATTTATTAGTACAAGATCCAGCCTGGACCGTAGGTAGATGGCATTTTTCTTTAATTGAATGCATATTATACCGATCTCTTATTTCACTCATTATTCATAAATTATAATCTGCTTTGATATTTTTGGTTGATCATAGTTTATGATATTAAATCGTTTAATTATGATAGCACACAAATCAGATCAAAATTATGATATTTTGTTATTTTAAAATATCATAATTTTGAGATTTTGATGTAAATAAAAATTTCATATTCTGACAATGAGTCATGCATATGTATAGATAAATACTCAAATCAAAAATAATTTGTTATATCGTAGGTATTTAATTATATCTAAAAATTGCTAAGCGTCAATAGTATATTATACCATTCCTTAACGGCATTCCAATATACATATATCCTTGACTCAATTTACAGCCTTCCATTCTACAAGATAATAGTACCTACCGTAGACACGATACGATACGATTACATCGTAAGTTCTCTTTTATCGAATGGTTTTCCGGTGCTCGTAGTGGGCCCAGTGGGTACAGGAAAAACGTCCACTATCCACTCGATACTTGAGCTTCTAGACGACACGAAATACGCTGTTCTGCTTGTAAATATGTCGGCCCAAACTACATCCGGTAACGTACAAGTAAGGCTCTGAACGTATATCGAATGGATAATAGTCTTAAATATTGAATAAACGTTTTACATTGTCTCTCTTTGTTCAGGATACAATAGAAAGCAGACTGGAGAAACGTAAGAAAGGAGTTTATGTTCCCACAGGCGGTAAAACTATGATCACTGTCATGGACGATTTTAATATGCCCATGAAGGACAAATACGGATCGCAATCACCGTTGGAATTGATTCGCCAATGGATTGATTATGGATTTTGGTAAAATTATGTGCAAAATACAAGAAAACAGACAAAGAACTTGGAAAAGAATAATAAAAGAAGCATAACAAATGTAGCAAAAACATTGCAAGGAATATGTTGAAATTATCTGTTGCAACAAATGTATAAAACATTATTAACAGGTACGATCGCCAGAAACAAATGAGGAAATACATTGAGAAGATACAATTAATAGCTGCGATGGGACCACCTGGTGGAGGCCGCAACGTCATCACGAATCGATTAGTCACAAAATTCAACGTCATTAACATGACTTTTCCAAATGAAAAGCAGATTATAAGGATTTACGGCACGATGTTGAAGCAACAGCTTCCCGAATTTCACGCTGAAGTGAAAAGAATATGTAAGCGTAAAGTGACCCCTGTTGAACATAATTGAAAATTGTATAAAACGGTGTTCTTTTCTCAGCAAATGAGGTAACGTTTGCCTCGCTCGATCTATACAATCATGTGGCCCAGAAGATGCTTCCCACTCCGACAAAGATGCATTACTTATTTAATTTGCGGGATATTTTAAAGGTAAAAATCGTATCAAGATTAAAAATCGACGAGTGAAACTTGCGGTAATTTCGCGAAAGTAGATCTGATAGCGGAAATACAAAAATTAGTATCGATTCTCGACAGGTCTTCCAGGGTCTGCTGCGCAGCCATAAAGACTATCAGTATTCCAGGCAGACTTTTCTGCGATTGTGGGTCCACGAGAGTTTCCGAGTTTTCTGCGATCGACTTATTGAGAAGTAAGCGCTCAAGAGGCATTAACTTAATTTGGCCTGGGATACGGGAGAAAAAAATGCTGAGCAATTTCTTTCAGGGACAGAGAGTGGTTCGTGACTCAGCTAAACGATCAGCTTGGGAAGTACTTCGAGTTGATCTTCCATAACGTCTGCCCGGAGAAGAGATGCCCTGTTTTCGGTAAAGGAACACAATATCTTTACCTTTAACATTAATATACTTTGTTTGTCATTTGTTAATATTAATAACTAATTTTGATATATAATATCTATATAATAATTTCTTATTATTTTTTATGGTAAAGTTTTACAATTAGGGCCCCAACGAGAAATCAATCGCCACTTAAATATGTTGTACGGAAGGTCTTTCTGAGTAATTCTACGCAAGAAAAAAGTGGGGGACGGCATTGGTTTAGAAGATATAGCAAATTGAAATTTGCTTAATCAACAGTTATTTTGAGTATTTGAGATATATATATAAGAGACTAATATACCAAAGTACATGCGTGGACAGAGGAGCGTATTCCACAGGGGCGGGGGGAGGGTGGACCTCGCTTTACAACTTACAAAGTACATGCGTGGACAGAGGAGCGTGTTCCACAGGGGCCGGGGTGGGTGGACTTCGCTTTACAAATTGTAAGTTGAAGCGAGGTTTACCCCGTACAGGGGGGGTGCGGGTAAGGGGGCAAAGCCCCCCCCCCCCCCCCCCCCCGCACCGCCCGACCCTGTGAAACACGCTCCTCTGTCCACGCATGCTGTCCACGCATGTACTTTGTAAGTTGTAAAGCGAGGTCCCTGTATAGGGTGGACCTCGCTTCAACTTACAAAGCGCATACTTATAAAGCGCGTTACTAACCTATAGGTTTTTGGCGCGCTTTACAAGTATGTGCTTTGTATGTGCTTCAACTTACAAAGCGCATACTTATAAAGCGCGTTACTAACCTATAGGTTTATAATATCTAATAAGAAGCATTAAAATTCTGAAATTTCAATTTGCTGTATCTTCTAAACCAATGCCGTCCCCCACTTTTTTCTTGCGTAGAATTACTCAGAAAGACCTCCCCTACAACATATTTAAGTGGCGATTGATTTCTCGTTGGGGCCCTAATTGTAAAACTTTACCTTTTTTATTATTGGTTGTGAAATATTCCGATATCGAGACACTTTAAACTCAATATCTACAGGCAGTTTTATGAATGCCTGGGATATATACGAAGACCTTTCTGATATCGGTGCTATAAGGCGCTACGTGGAAGAACAGATTGATGAGTACAATGTTTCTCCTGGCGTGGTGCGCCTCGATCTCGTTCCGTTTCGCGACGCGATCGAACATGTATGTCGCATCGTTCGTGCCATGTAATATCCCAGGTTAGTAATTCACATGGCGTGCCGTATTACAGTTACATTTTATCCGACGATATGTTGTTGAAAGTATAACAAGATTTACAGTTTTATATGATGTTTTCACGATATTTTTTATTAAATTCTTTCCTGATCGAAAGGGCGCGTGCCAATATGCATTTCATTCTGTGCATGAGCCCGATCGGCGATGCCTTCAGGAACAGATTACGGCAGTACCCTTCTCTGATAAATTGCACGACCATCGATTGCTTCTTGGAATGGCCGAAGCTCTCCTCGAAGTTGGCAACAAGTTCCTCATGAATCTCAATCTGACGCTCACTATCACCGGCGAAAATAAAGTGGTGGGTACGCCCTTCCCCTTTCCGCGCGATTGATTTCATTTGATTCGATGCTTACGATCAACGCGCGTTTCCTACCACCAATCTTTCATTCCCCCTCCCGCTCCGGTTCTTCTCTTGCGGACCATTTCAGCGAATCCGATTATTTTTCCATCTACGGTTTGCCCCTGATGATACGAACGTCTGGCGCATTTCTTTCCGTCGCCCGAGGCTGAGATCGGTCGTTCGGATTCCTCGAAAATGCTTTTGATATTCATATAATTCGTCAAGATGCCTGGGAATGCTTTGTACTTCTTTCTTGCAAGGTTTTTCGAATAAAATTGTGTCAAGAAGTGCGCGATATATACGGAAGATACACAGAAAAAAAGAAGTGTCAAATCAACACTCAATATTCTTGTATATACGCAAGAATAAGATAATCTTGAAATAAGATTATATTGCGTTGGTTCAACTATATAATTCTTCGTTCAACACAATATAATCTTATTTCAAGATTATCTTATTCTTGCGTATATACAAGAATATCGAGTATTGATTTGACACTTTTTTTTTTCTGTGTACGCAGAAGTGTATTGTCACAATTAGGCAAATACTTCAATTAGCAACAAATAAATGTTCCACCGTCATCAATAAATCCATACAATTCTTTTATATTTTTAATACATCTGTACCACATAACTACTGTAATTAATTTTCTTCGTTCCTGTATAAGAATCCATTTCTAGATTATTTATTATTCATGCAGCTTTTAGTCTTAATGCATTTATGATTCCTGGTGCTATTACGTTCCCTTTTTAATATCACAAAACGAAGATACTTTCTCGTCATAATATCACCGAGTAAAAATTTCGATGGAATGGATAATCACGCATCTGAAATAATCATCTATTAAATGCAGTTGGCTTTAATTTAGAGAATATTAGACGATGAAAGGAATATGCATAAGGGATCGCTGTTAATACTGGCATAAAATGAATGCATTTTATACGGAACTATTTTATTACGTCCGGTATGCGCGAGGCAAGGAGAGGTACAGGGTACAGCTGGTTGAAAAATTTATACGTAATGAACGCGAACGTACGTAGCGCACGCTACGAGGATGCACTTTTCTGCAGGAACCGCGACAATCCGCGACGGCCATACCATTGCCACCATTGCAGGACCGAATGCGCGATGGAATTGCAGCATCATTCTCTTTGATCCACGACACGGTGTCCCAGTTGTCTCGCAGAATGGCTGCCGAAATGAAGCGTTACAATTACGTGACTCCCGTGAATTTTATCGAGCTGGTGGCCGGTTATAAAGAGTGAGCATTGAACAAACGCGATACCGCGTCAGACAGTTCCAATATTTTTTAAGACTAGGCAACATAATTGCGCCTGATATAAATAGTATGGTATTTATTGCGGTGTTCTCGGTAACTTCGATAAAAATTAAACGGTGGTTGCGTATTCGAATCACGCAGGATGCTGGCGAAAAAGAGACAAGATTTAGCAGATCAGGCGAACAAACTTCGCGGCGGCCTCTCGAAGATCGACGATACCCGGGTGAAAGTTAAAGAAATGGCGGCGGAGCTCGAAGTCACTCAGCAGCAAGTTCATAAATCTACGAGGGAGTGCGAAGAATTCCTCGTAACGATAGGTACACGGCGCACGCGACAGTGATATATTATCAGCGGCGTTTATCAGATTAATCTATAAAAACTTATTGCTTTTAACGCTCGCGCTGGTTCCAACTTTCCTCGTGCACTTAATTAATCATACGGTATCCGCCTGCATCGTTCACCGCTTTTCAACCGTGCTACACTTGCAACGCCCGTAGTAAACCAAAGCCACGACGCTGATGAAACGCAAAAACAGATCACCGCCAAATCGCTTCATATCGTCGAGGAGCAACAAGAATGCAAGAAGCTCGAGAAGCTTGCGAGAGCTGACCTGGCGACCCCGCCTTGAACGAGGCCATCAAGGTCGTTATCAAATTATTCCTTCTAAAACATTGTCCAATTTTAAACAATGTTAGAGAATTTTGATCATTCTTTCTTTTAATCTTCTCTCTTATATTTTTTTTACAAATTTAATTGTTAATTAATGTAATGTTTAATTAAGCGGTTTAGTCCTTTCGGTATTATGGCACTATGAATACTTATTGTTAATGTTGAAATAACAATAACTTTATATCATCCCGAGAAAAAATGGGTATGCGATATGATCTTATATAATTACATAAGTTTATTTTCTTTCGGGATAAGCGATCAAGAATAAAAGGATTTTGCTCCGCAATTAAATTTTTATATACATTGTCAAAAAATATATCTTTTAAATCAATAGTATAAGAGAATAAAAAAAAATAGATAATCGTTTATCTATAAAAATTTCTTATCAAAGAATTTTACCAAAAAACCAAATGTATCTGAAGATTTGATATAAACGTAACATTTATATATGACAAAGACATGACGGATTATTTTAGGCGTTGTAAACTTTGAGCAAGAAAGATTTATCTGAAATAAACTCTTTCACGCATCCGCCGCCGAAAGTCGAGATAGTGATGGAGTTCGTGATGATCTTGAAGAACTTGGAACCTACATGAGCAGAAGCGAAGCGCCAACTTAGCGACGTAAACTTCATTAATACAGTGAGCGACAATATATTGTGACTGACAAGTCCGTTCATTTCCACGAGCTAACTCGCTCTGATCTGATTTCTAGCTTCGTGACTTCGACAAATATCATATATCGGACAGAGTTCTACGAACAATAGCCAAGTACACGTCCAATCCCGAATTCAATCCCATAAAGGTCGGCGAGGTGTCTGCTGCAGCTAAGTCACTTTGCATGTGGGTGATAGCTATGGAAAATTATGGCAAGCTATACAAGTAACTCATTCAAGACAAGAGGTAACTTTCATAACATATATAATATATGTATCTATCGAGTTTCTCCTTTCTATTTTTGGATCATAAATATTTATGATCTAAAATTAGATCATAAATATTTATGATCTAATATATTTATGTAAGATATAAAACAGATCTTTAAAGCTTTTTTAAAGTAACAATTGCTATTGTTCAATTAATTAATTTTATCAGTTGCGCCGCGTTATTTTACCATTGTGGAAAATTTGATTATACTTTTACAATGCATTGCATGCAGGATCGTGGAACCGAAACGGGAAAAACTACAGATCGCGTTGGAGTCGCTGAAACAGAAGGAAATGGCCTTAAATTAGGCAATGCAGCAGCTGCAGAACTCACGCGAGCAGCTCGAGAGATTACAGCGAATGTACGACGCGAAGATGAAAGAAAAGGAGGATTTGATTAGGCTGGTAAGTACACCCGTGTTTTCTTGCGCTTTAGAACGCCGGAAATGACCTCGCATAAAGCCGAGAGAGAGCACGGACCGGTCAAGGAAGTTGGCTTGGTCCAATCCGACTCCATCCACTAGTAACACTTATAGTTATACAAACTTGTACCTTAGTAACTGCAGAAGCCCGCGTTTGCTCGCATTTCCATTGGCGAGATGTATTCCTTCGAGCGAATCCGACGTCCATATTGATACGGAGAGAACGAGGTCTAATCCGCAATGTTACGCGAATTAATTAAAAAGTTATTTCTACAATGGAACTCTGATTTTTTATGTTCGCGATAATAATGTTTTAATGTGGTGTTGACAAAACTAGAAAAGCTGTTATAAGAATTATAATAGTCGTTAATATTAATTGATAGAAGAAATGTATATTTAATATACGCCTTAACACGTGTATTTTTCTTTTATTTTTAAATTAAAAGTTTCTGTCAGCTTTTACCGAAATGCATTTCATATAAATGTAACTTTGTATAATTACTCTCGTATAATTCTCTTTCTTTTAGGCTGAACTATTAAAGCTGAAATTAGAGCGTGCCGAGATGTTGGTGGACGGTCTTTCTGATGAACGAATTATATGGGAAAACACAGTGGCGTTATTAACTGAATGTTTCGACTGGCTGCTTAATAATTGCTTGATATCTACCGGATTTGTGTCTTACCTCGGTCCGTTTGTATCCAATTATAGACAGGAACTAATGAGCATTTGGTCCAAGCAGGTAAGTTCAAAAATCGTCTTTTTTTTCCTTTCATAATTATTTATCAAACAGCATAAAAAATTTCTCTTTAGATTTTTCAAACTAATGATGTATCACATGCAATCTTAATCACATTTTTGTAACAAAGACTATTAAAATAGTATAGAAAAAATAAAAAATTAATTTTGGTTACTTATATTTTGCAATATTAAGTGAAAAAGGACCGCTTTGATATTAATCAATAGGTATCGAATAAACTGCCATTTGAGGTCCGAGCTAACAGTTTATATACTTTTATTGGTAATTATGCATATTAAGACCCCACTCGCCAATGACTTTGACCTTGACATATGTTGTCAAGATCACTCTCCTGAGTGACCTTCAGAAAGTTTTAGCTAACTGTCATTGTTTATTAAAAAGTTATAAACAAAAAAACTTTGGTGGGGAAAGTTATTTAAAGCAGTGAATTGTTGCTATATTGAAAGAAAAGTTATTTAAAGCAGAGAATAGTTGATATATTGAAAAGTATATACACTATTTTATGTATTAGAAAGCGTGAATACAAGTATTCTTTGCTTTAATTATGTCAAAAACATGTTAAAGCTTTGTTAAAGCAGATAATAGTTGGTTATTGACAAAACATATTATGTGCTTTGTAAGTTGAAGCACATACTCTCTATTCTCTGCTTTAACTTTTCTTTCAATATACCAACAATTCGCTACTTTAACTAACTTTCCTTCGTTCATACATGTACTATTTCCGCATAAATATAAGTCATTTATGTCTATTAGTACTTAAAATAACTGTTATATTTTCAATTCCTTTTTGTTAATAATTTTTTAATAAACAATGACCGCCGGCTAAAACCTTCTGAAGGTCACTCAGGAGGGTGACCTTGACAACATATGTCAAGGTCAACGTCATTGGCGAGAGGGGTCTTAATATGCATAATTATTCTTTTATTTTATTGTAAGAAGCGATTAATTTTTCTCGTATAAATGGCAAATTAATGTCTGTACTGCAATTTATCGAATTGTTAAGGTGTATGATAGAGGAATACCGACATCACCAAATCTAGTGAAGAAGTTCCTAGCTGTTCCATCGACAATCCGGAGTGGAACATTCAGGCATTACCATCCGATGGATTCAGCACAGAGAATAGCATCATAGTGACACGAGGAACACGTTGGCCCCTCGTAATCGATCCACAGTGTCAGGCGGTGAAGTGGATCAAAAATATGGAGGCGAAAAACGTAAATGTCCGGGTACCGTGGTGCCGATATCCATCAAAGAAACTAATACCTTTCCAGCAATACATATGTCAACTGATATTGGATTTAATGTAAAATTAAATAACTAATTTGAGATGAAACAATTTTAAACCGGCAAAATCAGAGAATTTACTTTGTCATTTTAATGTAACAATTACAATCGCAGTCACTGAAAATAATCGACTTCGGTCAAGCGGACTTTGTGAGAGTTCTGGAAAAAGCAATTCAGTTTGGAAACCCAGTACTGCTTGAAAATGTAGTAGAAACCCTCGATCCGGGTTTGAACTCGATTCTCCAAAAAGCTGTTATTAAATCAGGTAGAATTTAACGTCGCTTTCGTATAATTATATTCGCGTAATTGCAATATATTTGTGTAGAAATTATAAAAAGTTTATTTATTTATTAAAATTAAAAGATATTTAAAAAAATAATTTTTAATATAAATTTCTACTTATATCGTCAAAGAAGAGAATAATATAAATAAAAAAACACACTTATATTTTTGTTACATTTAATTCGGATATGGTATTAATTTACTATAAAACAAAAGTAACATTTAACGTAAAACACAGACACTAATTTTGTTTTATTTTGCCTATAATCTTCATTACTACATCTCCGATGCTGCAGATGGTCAAGTGATAACCCGATTTAACGACAAAATGATCACTTACAATGAGCAATTCCGGCTGCAGTTTATAAGTACGAAACTCTCGAATCCCCACTATGCTCCAGAGATTTCAACTAAAACAACATTATGCAACTTCACCATTAAGGAGCAGGGTAACTAATAGTCTTATCGTATACTTTAGAGAAAGATGGAACAAGATTAGGAAATATAATTCTATCCCGTGCGATGTAGGGCTCGAAGCGCAGCTCCTAGCAATTGTGGTCAGGAAAGAGAAGCCGCAGCTCGAAGAACAGAAAGACAATCTGGTTCTCACAATCGCATCCGATAAACAGACTCTCAAAGAACTAGAAGATAAAATACTTTAGTGAGTTCTACAAAATTACCATGAGCTTTGAGTCCAAACATTTTCCGTTATTATAGAAGTGTAGACTTGCACGCGTACGCGCGATGCACTATATTGTGCACATTATTAAATATATTAGTTACCCAATTAATAAGCAAACTTCCTGCATGAGTATAACAGATTGGCAGCAGATTTGCTCAGATATCGCAACCAATCCGGTATCATCTGTGTCCGCATTAAACTCATGTTTTGCCGGCAGAGCCTGTCAATATAATTTGACAGTATAGATTGTCAGCAGAAACCGAATAGAATCTGTCATTTTGTATACATTTGAATGGAATACATTATTTAAATAATCACGAAATGGCAGATTTTGCTCGGCTTCTGCAGTTTCTTAGTTTCTCAGTTTCTGCCATCATGTTCTGTTAACAGATTCTGTTACAGTTTTTGCTGACATTCTTTTGATAAAATTTGCACAACAGGCACTTTCAAAATCTATTCTCGAGAGATTTGACTATTCGGGTATTTGTTTTGATTGTTAATTTTTAATACTGTTTACAATTAATTAGCTAATAAGATAATTAATAAAATATGTCAATATATTTTCTTATCAGTTTGCTGAGCGTGGCGGGAGAAACTCTTCTGGATGACTTAGACTTGCTAAATACCCTGCAGACATGAAAGGCAACGTCCATCTCTATTCAAGAATCTCTAGCTGTTGCTGAACAAACAGAAAAAGAGATAGATCTAGCGAGAGAAGGGTATCAACCATGCTCGAAGCGTGCCACGATTCTTTCTTTCACCCTGAACGACATGAGCGCTATCGATCCCATGTATCAGTTCTCTCTCGATGCATGCAACGCACTGTTCATGCTTTCCATCGACAAGAGCCCTAAAAAGACAAACTTATCCAAAAGGATCAATAGTTTAAATGATTATCATACACACGCGGTTTACAGGTATACTTTAGTACAAAAATCTATTTTTTAATTTCTTAGTAGAACTTGTCTGCGGTTTTTACTGATGAACAAGAACTACGATTAGAATTCTTGAATACACTTTGCCTTCTTTTATTCTGTAATGTCTGTCATCATTAATTTGCATTAGAACGAAATAACTAGGATAAATTGCAATCTCTCTTTCATAAAACGATGTATAATATAGTTTTGAACGATAATCCTTCAAAAGAATTTTTTAACGCTAATTTAAATGGGAATGTATACTAACATAATATGTAATCTTTGCGAGAAAACTTTTTTAGTAAAAAATGTATCTCGTTTTTACCAGTCTCTTATCTTTTACACAGTATCATAAATCAATGTTTCGTTGGAAAATGCTGAGACGTGCGCGCACACGTTCAACGTAATGTGACGCCGTTACAGTCCTTCTACTTTGCGGATATTTTGATACACGCAGAAGAAAAATGTGCAGTCTTACGAGAAAAATAAACTGATCTGACGGATATTATTTTTGCGAATAGGAACACGTGCCGAGGTCTGTTCGAGCAGCACAAACTACTCTTCTCTTTTCACATGTGTGTCAAGATATTGGATGCGCAAGATAAGATCATCCCAGGAGAATACGCGTTTCTGCTCCGCGGCGGGATCGTGCTGGACCGGGAAAATCAGCCGGAAAAACCCGTGCCGTGGCTGCCGGATGAAACTTGGGACAACATCACGGAACTCGACAAGCTGCCCGGATTTCACGGACTCGTTTCTTCTTTCGAGCAGCTCTCGCGAGATTGGCACAATTGGTGCGTACGACGTCGTACAACGTCACATCGTTATTTCGTCACGTTATTTCGACGCTTCAGCTTCTTTTGATAGATTATTTTCAAAACACTTCTTTTAGCTGTCTTTGTATTTAAGTTGCACGTAATTTTGCTAATAAAGCCACGAAAAGAAATCAATGTATTTGTCAAATGCCGACTTAAAAGGAGTTTCAGATTTCATCAAACAGAAGAATTAACTGGGAAACTATACAATATATGAC
This sequence comes from Leptothorax acervorum, assembly GCA_035220615.1. Classification (NCBI taxonomy): domain Eukaryota; kingdom Metazoa; phylum Arthropoda; class Insecta; order Hymenoptera; family Formicidae; genus Leptothorax; species Leptothorax acervorum. The sequence goes on from JASTWQ010000831.1 coordinate 25,920, forward strand.
AATTTCTTTTCTATTTTAAACATTATTTTAAACCAACATATCCTTAAATTGCGCGTATTTTGGCCGTTGACCTTCTTCCATAGCTTTGCTTATAACGAGCGCTGACCTCTCTAATTTTTAATTCTTTTTTATTTTTTTTGTGTTATAACAATACAAAAACAATACAGAAAATGACATGTTATATATATGCATAGGTATACTTATAATATTATTTATTTGAATATAAACATGTTATTATCCATTAAAAATATTTTTGGCAAATATATTTTTATGTAGTATCTCAAATTCTTATAAATCCGTTTAACATCCGCAGGTACATCAGTACAGAACCGGAAGCTACATTGCTGGTCGGCGAATGGGAGGGAGGGTGCACCGAGTTTTAGAAAATGTTATTCATCCGCAGCTGTCGACCTGATAGAATATCTTTCTGCATCATGACCTATATATTGTGCGCAATCTCGGTCAAAGTTTCATAGAACCTCCTGTACTCGATCTAAAAGCAGTGCTAGATGATTCTGTGGCACGGACACCATTGATATTCGTTCTTTCGCCCGGCGTGGATCTTACCGGGGTGCTCACGCAATTAGCGGATAATCAGGACATGACTGCTAATTTTTTGACGTTATTGCTAGGCCAGGGACAAACTCCTATTGCTACAAGGTTACTACTTTATAAGAAGTTACACAATTGTACAACATATTTGTATACTTAAGATACTTTTAAATCAAAGAAATAAGAAGAACTTAAAACAATCGTACTTTATTCCTCATTTTGAATAAAATTTTAAATATGTCAGCTCGATAATATTAATGTTCAAAGTTTGGATCAATATTTGGTACAAAATTTCCCAGTAATTTTTATATTATTTTATTCTCTACGCAGCATGATAGAGATCGGTGCCAAAGAAGGATCTTGGGTATTTCTTGCGAATTGCCACCTCGCGCTCAGTTGGATGTCCAAGCTCGATAAAATCGTGGAAACGCTCAGCTCCAGCCAAACTTTACATCCAAGATTTAGGTATGCCAAAGTTATGAAATACTGTCTTATATTCTTCATGCAATTTTTCACGCAATATACAATACCATACATATAGTATGCCGGAAGTAATCATAATAATTATTAATAATTTTAAATTTGTTGATGATAATAAAATAATTAAAGTAAACATTTTTAACAAAACTTTTTTACGAATAATGTGGTTATAAAAATCCAAGTATTTATAAACATAACTAAATGTAGCAATATAAATGTTTTAAAAATAAACGTTTAATTCTTTTACGGATTACGACTTAGCTCAAGTCCAACTCTCAGTTTCCTATATCGATTCTTTAAGCCGGGATAAAAATTACTACCGAGCCGCCAAAAGAATTAAAAGCGAACATGAAGCGCCTTTACGGTTTAATCACCGAAACGCAGTTCGACTTGTGCCAAGAAAAGTCTAAATACAAAAAGCTACTATTCACGCTGATCTTCTTCCACTCTATTCTTCTAGAGCGGAAGAAATTTCAGCAACTTGGTTGGAACGTAGTCGACAGCTTTAACGATTCCGATTTCGAGGTATTTTTGAGCAAAAGTTGTGAGTAGCACGAACGTAGGAAACTTTTTATTTATCTGCAATTTATTTAAGAATATGGTAACTCTTAAGACATAATGCTTCTTATAACGTTTAAATTTGTCTCGTCAAAGCGACGCCCGATGATAGAGAAGCACGATCATCATAATAGCAGGATATCTGTTCTAGGTTTCCGAGAACTTGCTGCAAGTTTACCTGGATGAATATCCAGTCACACCGTGGGAATCTTTGAAATATCTCATAGCAGGTGTTTGTTATGGTGGTCACGTGACCGACGACTGGGATCGCCGGTTGTTGATGACATACATCCAGCAATATTTCACGGAAGACGCCCTGACTACTCCCCATTATCGTTTGTCATTACTGCCCACCTATTACGTGCCTCGCGACGGCTCCTTAGAGTCCTACCGCGACTTTATCGCGTTTCTGCCGAACATCGACAAGCCGGAAGCGTTTGGTCAGCATCCAAACGCGGATATCACTTGCCTAATGATGGAGGCCAGAAACATGCTTCAAACTCTCATGAGTCTTTCAGTACAAGTGGTCAGCATCGAATTGGACGAGGACAAGGAGCTGAAGGTATGTAAATGAAGTTGTTGAATGTAAAAATTATCTTTTCTATTTGATAAAAGTAATTAAAAAACAAAGCATAAAAGATAGTAAGTAGGAATATGATAGTCTTTACATTATTAAATTTAACGCAAACAGTCTTGATATTTATTCAGTTTTAATCGACATTCTCTGTTATTGTTACTTTATTAATTTTATCTTGATTAATCATTTTCTGCAGGTAATGCAACTTGCGAGCGATATTCTGTCGAAAATACCGGAAACAATCGATGTTGAGACAACGGAGAAACTAATAGAGCCGTACAAAACACCATTGGACGTGGTGCTTCTTCAAGAGATTGGACGGTACAACGTGCTGTTGGCTCGCGACAGTCTTGAGGAACTTTAACGTGGAATTAAGGGATCGGTGCTGATGTCGCGAGAGTTAGAAGAAATTTTCGCGTGCATGGCATATACGACGGGAGAATACCGTTTCCGTGGCTGACCGCGTATCCGTCTTTGAAACTGCTCGGCGCTTGGACGAGGAATCTAATCAATAGAGTCGAGCACTTCGCCAATTGGACTCAAACCACTCATCCGCCGTTGCTCTTCTGGCTAGCTGAGTATACATTTCCAACCGGATTCCTTACTGCGATACTACAAACTTTGGCGAGACTGTGGAACGTATCTATCGATTCGTTGTCATGGGAGTTTACTGTCTTCTCAACGGACCAGTCTGCTATAATCGAGCCGCCGCGGTAACTACGAGCGATTAGACTAATGACTAATTGCAGCTTATCGGACCAGTTTCAGTCCAGGTGTCCAGGACTAATATCGAGCACCGTTTTACTATAAGAAGCTTACATTCATTGTTTGAACAATAGTGTTTATTGGCTAATACGAATTACATATCTTATTTATATAAGCTCCTCTACTATAAGCCATAATTTTCCCGCTCTTAAAAAAAAAGTTTGAGATAAAAATTCTATCGTTCTTACATGCGCATTAACTTCGAATATGCAGTAAAATATACCTATTAATTAATCATGCAAAATTAAGAACATTTTCTTACTACAAACAATACTTGTTATGCCTTCCCATGTGGGAATTGCATACGTCGGATCAGTATTAGATATTGGCGAGGTACAGATCCCGTACCAAAAAACAGATTTCACGTTTCGGTACTGGTCTAGTACAAAACCAGTATTAAAACAATAACGTTTTAGTGCTAGCCCATTATCTGAATCAGTATTGAATAATGGTACCGAAACGGTGTAATGCCGGTAAATTTAAGGTACCGTGCCCGTACAGAATTTGGCAAAAGAAGAGCATCGAATGCCAGTACCGAGACGGTGTAATGCCAGTAAATTTATGATACCGTGTCCGTACTGGAATTGGCAAAAGGAGAGCGTGAAATGTCAGTACCGAGACGGTGTACTGCCGGTAAATTTAAGGTATCGTGCCCGTACCCGATTTGGCAAAAGGAAAGCGTTGAATGCCGGTACCGAGATGGTTTAATGCCGGTAAGTTTAAGGTACCCTGCCCGTACTGGAATTGGCAAAAGGAGAGCGTCAAATGCCAGTACCGAGACGGTGTAATGCCGGTAAATTTAAGGTACTCTGCCCGTACTGGAATTAGCAAAAGGAGAGCGTCGAATGCCAGTACCGAGACGGTGTAATGCCGGTAAATTTATGGTACCGTGCCCGTAGTGGATTTGGCGAAAGGAGAGCGTTGAATGCCAGTACCAAGACGGTGTAATGCCGGTAAATTTAAGGTACCGTGCCCGTACTGGATTTGGCGAAAGGAGAGCGTCGAATGCCAGTACCGAGACGGTATAACGCCGGTAAATTTACGGTACTGTGTCTGTACGAAAATGAGCAAAGAAAGAGTGTCAAATGCCACTGTCGAGACGGTGTAATGCCGATAAAGTTAAGGTACCGTGCCTGTACTGGAATTGGCAAAAGGAGAACGTCGAATGCCAGTACCGAGACGGTATAACGCCGATAAGTTCAAGGTATCTTGCCCGTACTGGAATTAACAAAAGAACAGCGTCTTCTTAATTAATATACATAATAAGAGACGTTGTAAATCTTCCATAAGAGGTTCCCTTCTAATGAAGTTTAGGCAAGATTAGATGAAGATAACTATCTGGCCAACGCATCTCTCTTGCACAGGTAAAAAACCTATCTATTCTATGCGACGCATTGAAAACAATATCATTTTGCTTTTATTAAACAGAGGGATAGAGAGAGGGAGAGAGAAAGAATAAGAGAGAGTAAAATATAACCTACAATAAAAAAATATAATATCTACTTATTAAAATAAAATATATAAAGACATAAATATGTAAATATATATATAAAATCTATGAACACATTTTTAGAATTATTCTGATATTTAGTAATTTTATAATTACATATCTTTATTTTTTGTTTTCTAGAAATAGAAAATGCCGAAAAGGAAGTACTTTTATACTAAAAAATATCGAGATTTAGAGAATCATAGTCTGAGCTGTAAGATTATGGTCGCCGAACCGAGAGGTTAGCCGGAAAAGATTACATATATCATCATCATCGTTATCGTCATCACCGGATGACAATGAAATAATTCATACAAATATGAATAGAATATATGAAAATCAAGAAAATCAATTATCTCACAATGTTTGGGTGGCTGAAAATGAAGTTGAGTTTGCGTCTGGATCTCAATATCAAAATGATATTAGTAATAGACTAATGCGACATGAAGAACCTTCACAGATTTTGCCTTCTCCTTTGGCGCTACCTTGCGTTAGTAGAAATACCAAGTAATTGCATATTTCCCATTCTAAATTTTTTTTTATATTTAATGATTAAAATTATTTTTTAATATTTACTGTTTAGCTTTCTAACAACGTAATGATTAAATTGTATGAAATTTTTGGACTTATTTAAAAAAGTATTTGATGTATTTAAATTATTTCTAAAATACATTTAAACATATAAATACCTAGTGTGCAATATCCTGTATAGTAATTTTTTAAATATTTAATATTTTGTGATTAAATAAGTAAAATCTTCAATTCTTTAGCATCTCTAGCTCTGATAGTGAAATTACATCATCTTCATCAAGTGAAGAAATATGTCACGACGAGGAAGTCGAAGAGCAATTTGAAAAACTAAATCCGAACATTTCTTTTAAACAAAAAATACATAATTGGTCTATTAAAAATATTTCATGTCTCAATAATAGAATGTTATCTGAGCTATTGTGTATTTTGAAAACTGAACATAATGAATTTCCAAAAACAGCTACAACATTTTTACAAACTAAAAGTTCAAAAAATGTTGTTGAACTTATGTTAGGTGCTAATGGATCTTTTGGTACTTACATTTATTTTGGTTTAGAAAAAGCTCTTAAATTGATGATAAATCCTAAAATATATGTAAAAGATGTAATTGAAATTTTGATTAATATTGACGGTGTACAAATTTATAAAAATTCAAAACAACAATTTTGGCCTATATTGATCATGTTACATGATATGAAATATATTGTCAAACCTCAGGTTGTTGCTATATATCACGGTGAATCTAAACCAAAATCGCCAACAGAATTTTTGAATAAATTTATAGAAGAACTATTAAGTTTAATGACTAATAAAATTAAATTGGCAGATAAAATATATAATATTAAAGTATTAGGTTTTGTATGTGATACACCGGCTAGAGCATATATTAAATGTGTCAAATCTCACGTAGCATTTTATGCTTGCGAACGTTTTACCGTAAAAGGCAAAACAGTTGGTAAGAATAAACGCATATACGCGAGAACCACTTGTGAAGAACGTAGTAAGCAATCATTTGAAGAGCGAAGGCAACCTCAGCATCATCTTAATAATGAGATCACTCCTTTATTAAAAATTCCAGGATTTGATCCAGTAAAATCAGTTGTTCTTGATTCAATGCATCTTTTTTTTCTTGGTATTACAAAAATTTTGTTAAACAATATTCTATTCGGTGGTCCCAAGACTAATGGTATTGGGCCACGAAATCGTTTGTTATTAGGTAGTTTACTCCGCGGTTTATCTGGTCAAATTCCTGCAGAATTCCAAAGAAAAGTTTTTGATATCGTTGATTTAAAAAATTGGAAAGCGACGCAATTTCGTTTCTTTCTTTTATACAGCGGTATATTAGTACTTCGTCATGTCCTTCCAAGTGATAAATATAAGCACTTTTGTCTTCTGTACGTAGCGTGTCGATTATTATGTAGTAATGATTTGGCAGTATTAAACGCAGAAAATGCAAAAAAATTATTAATATTATTTTTTCGTTTATTGCCGAAATTTTATGGTTCTCATATACAAAGTATTAATTTTCATAATTTAATTCATGTAGCAGATGATGTAATTCATATGGGATGTTCGTTGACATCAATTTCAGCATTTCCATTCGAAAATTTTTTAATGACTTTAAAAAAATTAGTTCGTACACCAAATAATCCTTTAAGCCAAGTTGCGAATCGTCTGAGAGAAATTAATTTGAATACCGACATAAGGACTGATGGTCGAATTTTATCGGATTATGTCCAGGAAAAATCAGTTGATTTAGGCAATCATATGACAAAAATGATATTTAAAAGTATAACATGGAATGAGATAATTATTACAAATACTTCTCCTAATAACGTCGTGCAACTTACAAATGGCGAAATTATACAAATTGATAAAATTTATTCATTACAAGATGATGTGTTACTGCATCAAGAAAAGATAGTACTAAAAGGATCATTATATTATGATACAAGAAATGTTTTTAATTATCCTTATAAATCATCTCATGTGGGTTTATGGCAAGTTACTTTAAACAAACACCGTCGCGCCTTTCAAGTTAAAGAAATTAAACACAAATGTGTACTTTTAAACATTGAGAATGTTACGTATTGCACACAGTTATTACATACTTGAGACTGCGCAGAGATATGTAATGTTTATTAATTAAACATTTTAAATATTTTATATAATACATAATAATTGGATATACATAAATGTAAATAAATATACATAAATATAAAAAATATATACATATACCTAATTTTTCATTACTATAAAATAAATTATTTTAATATATTGCGCTGCTGTGTAATTGTATCTATACGCTATTGATTTTTTGATATGCATTTGTTCGCGCGCGTTGGTTGCTACGCGTCAAAGCGTATAACTTTATTATTTATTGAGTGCTATATAGCAACTTATAAAACGGATATCTAAGCATTAAGAAAAGAAATAGATAAACGTATTTGTGACGATTTCGACGATTTGTATGCTTGGAGTGATAAATTCACATCAACAATGGATAATATTTCTTATATGTAAGTGCACGCATTTTTTCAATTAATTGATAATTATGTTTATTTTTTAAATTATTGCTTTAAATGTTTTTTAACAATAAAAAGAAGTATTTATAATTTATTATTTATGTATGTAATTTATATAGAACTGAATTAAGTGATAACGTTACGCACGTAGTCGCATGGTTTACTAATATTCGGCGTCAAGATAAAAAGCTATGCATAGATCTTGTACCAAAAAGCTGGCTATCTAAACCTAAACGCACATGGCTTTGTAAGTACCCGCCAAAATCAGAGTACGATAAAGTACAAGAGTGGAGTAAAGAATGTAAATCTCCAGAAATAACATGGAAGGATTATCCTGTTAAATTAATAAAAGATGCTAGTAAGTACAAAAGTTCTACAAAGTAAAATATATTTCTTTACTACAATAATTAATTTACTTTCAAAGATTTATTATATTTCAAAGCTTTTTTTCCTTCATATTGATCAAATTTATATTAGAAAACTAATGTTTTTTCAGCAATGATAAAAATATATTTTATTGTAAACAAGATAATATTCATATTCATTAAATGCATTACCTACATTATAGATAATTTCGATCAGGGACAACGTCGTATGGCACGCATTTCAGAAGGCACTGTTTTACTTTCAAGTGAAGTGTCTGATGTAGCTGAAGAATCGTCAGATATAGAAGAGTCAGATGTATCAAGTAAAAGTAGTGATTTGGATTTTCAAATATTCTCAAGTCAAAAAATTGTAAAAAGAAATAAGGTTATGGAAATAGAAGAAGGTGTTTATTGTTTGTAAATATATTTGTTGGAATTCATAAATTTCTAAATTTAATGTTGATATTATCATTTCGTAGATAATGACTTTCAAAGCAGTTCATTAGAATCAGTTGTTACTTCCAAGGCTAAAAAAAGTAGCAAGCGTAAAGCGACTCTCTCTCTATCTGACGAAACAGAAAATTCAAATCCGTTAAAAATAACAAAATTACACAATAGTTATGCAGGAAATAATGGTATAATATTTTTTAATACTTATATAGATTAAGTTTCATATATATGATCATCTGTGAAAATATGTTACAGTAATATAATTCAGATTTTTTCATGATTTTTTAAAGAATAAATACTCATTTGTATTTCTATTTCAGAATTCGTTCAAGTCGTTGCTAATGCTTGCTATGAGCAAGTGAAAGTACTCATGCAAAAAAAGATAGAAAATATGAAAAGAAGTATTTTATACGATATACGAAAAGGATTTGAAGAATTACAAAACAATTTATTATTGAACGTATCGCACAAAGATGAAATAAATCCAGTTTCTGCTCTAAAAGAGATTATTGGCATTAAATTACCGACATCTATATTAGATGATTTTAAAACTTTGGATTCATCAATAGATGATAACGAAAGAAAAAATGCCTTGGTAATTAATTTTTTCTGATTATTTTAATTCTTTATTTAATAAGTAAAATATTTGAGAATAGGTTCGTATTTTTACAGCGTACATTATTTGAGAAATATGTTGATGTAGCTCCAACACACAAGAAGGCTATACATAATGCTTTGTCAGCTGTAATGACTAAAGATGTCCAAATATTGTTTACTGCTTTTGGTCGGCAAAAAAATGAAAATAAAAAATTAAACTTTAGTAAAACGAAGATTTACAGCCTACTTATGGGTATGTTTCCACTTGCACACATAAAAAATAAGAGGAAGCTGTTGAGGTGGCTGCCCTGGACTGTCTGCACGACAGCGCTCGGGACGGCAGCGCATACGCCATCTAATTTCACTATATCCGGTTCCGCGCCCGCCGCCAACAGACTGACGCCCCGCGTGCACGCGTGCCTTGTTCGTTACGCCCAGCGATAGATTACTTGTATCTCAGTCTTGTGCATAACGTGCCATACGAGTTGTATCAGTTATTCATACTGTGTATTAATAAGAGCACGTACAATACATTCGTTCGTAACTAAGATGCCTGAGTTACTCTCCTAACTGTAACAGGTTATGGGCCCAGGCCGCGCGCCAAGAATCATACGCGTGAATAAAGAGTCGCCGTGCGCTGATTAAAGAAATCGAGTGAAATCGAAATACGACGAGGAACCAAAAATGAACTCAAACGTTGTTAGAATCGAAACTCTGAACCGTGTGAACTATGACACGTGGAAACTTTAGATGCAGGCACTTCTGGTGAAGAATGACGCGTGGGGCTACGTAAACGGCGACATCGTAAAGCCGGACGATAATGCAGCCGCCATTACTGCATGGACAACTGCCGACAGCAAGGCAAAATCAGATATCATTTTGAGCATCAGCCCGTCCGAACTGAAGCAGATCAAGGGGTGCAACACTTCAAGAGAGGTATGGCTTAAACTCGAAGGAATTTATCAGTCGAAAGGGCCGGCGCGAAAAGCTACCCTGCTTAAGCAGCTAATGCTGCAACGTATGGACGACGGAGGCGATCTGAAGGACCATTTGGGTAAATTCTTTGACGCTGTGGACAAATTAGAAGAAATGGAGGTAAAAGTAGATAGAGATTTACTTTCAATAATGCTACTGTATAGTTTACCCGAGAAATATGAGAATTTTAGATGCGCCATTGAATCGAGAGACACGCTTCCGACCCCAGATGTCCTGAGAATAAAAATTACAGAAGAGTACGAAGCGCGTCTAAATGAAACGCGGAATCCAAGTCAAGCCATGTACTCGGCGAAGCACCACCCAGGTAAACGTAACTTTAGGAAGCCCAAAGAAGAAGGATCAAAACCTAAATCAAGTGAAGGCACAAGCAACGGGTCATTTAAATTCAAATGCCATAAATGCCATAAAGTCGGTCACAAGGCTATCGACTGCGGCGAGAAGAAAAAGGACACGGCGAAAAACGCCGAAGATCTAAGCCTCTACGTCGATGAAGCACTGCAATCGCTAGAAGAAGAGACGTCGTACTGGTGTTTAGACAGCGGAGCCACATCACATTTATGCAAAGACCCCGAATCTTTTTCGAAATTGGAAGGAGGGAAAATCGGGCAGGTAAATATGGCGAATAATAGCTCCACTGCCATCAAAGCTAGAGGAACGGCAGAGATCTATAGCGACACGCTAGGTAAGATCATGAAAATTTCTCTCAATAATGTCTTACATGTGCCAGAACTTCGTACCAATCTAATGTCTGTATCTAAAATCACTGACAAGGGATTTGAAGTGCTATTCAAGAAGGACAGAGCCGACATACTGGATAAGGATGGCAACGTGAAGATGATCGCGAATCGCACAGGAAACCTTTACTACATCGATGAATGCCACCAGACGCACGGACGCTCGGTAGTCGCCAACGTTGTTGATGCGTCATGTGATTCGAAATTGTCACTTGAAACATGGCACAAACGAATGGGCCACTTAAACTTCAAGGATCTAATTGAGGCGAGCAACAACCGAGTTCTGGAAGGCGTCCGTATCAAGCAATCAAGCGAGGAAACACATTGCGAAACTTGTCTAAAAGGGAAAATGACCAGATCATCTTTTCCTACTAATCCTCGAAAGGAGTTGGACGTCCTTGAAATTATCCACTCCGATGTATGCGGACCGATGCGTCACGAATCTCTAGGCAAGGCCAGATATTTCGCAACATTTATAGACGAATCCACTCGTTGGTGTGAAGTACGCTTCCTCAAATCAAAGGATGAAGTCTTTGACGCCTTCAAAGAAGTAAAGGCAACATTCGAAAATCTCAAGGGTAAGAAGATCAAATTCTTACAAAGCGACAATGGCGGGGAATACATAAGTCGAAGATTCGACGACTTACTCAAGTGCTCTGGAATTTCGAGAAGATTATCGGTGCCCTATCACCCGGAACAGAACGGGCTAGCTGAACGGAAAAATCGTACCCTGCTTGACACCGCCCGCTGTCTGCTGATCGGAGCCAACCTACCGCCACATTTTTGGGCCGAAGCCGTGAATACGGCTAACTACCTTCGCAACCGAAGTCCAACGACCTGCTTGAACGGAAGGACGCCCTATGAAGCCTGGCATAGAAAACCTCCGAATCTGAGCCATTTGAGGGAATTTGGCTGTAGGATATTTTGCTTGGACACGTCAGTCGGAAAAAGCAAATTGGAGGCTCGCTCCAGAGAAGGCGTGTTTATAGGATACTCCGAAATATCCAAAGGATATAGAGTATGGATACCAGCGGACAGAAAAGTTGAGATAAGTCGCGATCTAAAATTCCTGGAAGGACGCTGTATTGTTCAAGAAAAATCTGAAAGAGCTAGTTTTAGAGGACGAAACAGACGTGGCCAATTCCGAACCGCAAACCGTGGAAGTCGAGATCCAAAATAATCTTCCTTCTGAGAACAACGAAGATACTGAGAGCGACGCAAACGATGACGTTGTGGAGGACAGACAGGGAGTTGAAAAACGCGGACGCGGTAGACCACGAATCTTGAGAACCGGCGAAAGGGGTCGCCCCAAGAAGCAATATCACCTCGCTCGAGAGGAGCAAAATGACGAAGTAGCCGAAATTGCCAACGAAGAGGAAACGGTCCTGCTGTCAGAAGTACCAATCAAGGAAGCAATGTCGGGACACGATACAGAAGAATGGCTGAATGCGATGACCGACGAAGTACTATCCATCATCAAGAACGACACCTGGGAGCTTGTGAAACGTCCCGAGAACGAGACAGTAATCGGCAGTCGCTTCGTTCTCCGCAACAAGCTGAATCCAGACGGATCCATTCTGAAAAGGAAGGCACGCCTAGTCGCCCAAGGCTTTCTACAAAAGCCTGGAGTTCATTTCAATGAAACTTTTTCACCTGTGGCCAGACTAAGCTCAGTGCGAGTCGTCATCGCTGCTGCCGTTAAACTCAACATGAAGATTCAACAATTTGACGTATCGACGGCGTACCTGAACGGCGAGCTCGAAGAAGAAACGTTTATGGAACCTCCGAAGTATTTAATACAAGTATTAAAACGCATTTGTCAAATGACAACGGTTGATCACGACACTCGACAGAAAGCGAGAGAGATGTTGGAGGAATTAGAGCACGGTGACCGTGTTTGTTCCTTGAAGAAAGCCATTTACGGACTTCGGCAGGCCGGAAGAGCCTGGAATAAGAAGCTCGACAAGGTTCTCAAAGGAATGGGAGCTCAACCCTTGAATGCCGATCCATGCGTATACAAACTAAAGCGGAAAGGAGCATACGCGATCATAGTAACGTACGTAGACGATATCATCGTAGCGACCGATTCCGACGATCTATTAAGCGAGATTGAACAGAATCTTCGTCAACATTTTGACATAAAAGATCTAGGCGAAGTGCATCACTGCCTTGGAATGGAATTTCGTCGAACCGCAGATGGTATTCACATAAATCAAAGAGGCTATATCAGTGAGTTGCTGAAGAGATATGGCATGTCCGATTGTAAGCCGGTTGGAACTCCGATGGATCCTAGCGTCAAATTGAGCAATCCGGAGGGAGAACACAACGCGGAAGGAGATAAATTACCATATAGGGAGCTAGTAGGCGCTCTCAACTATCTGGCAGTTGCTACACGACCCGACATCAGTTTCGCCTGCAGTTTTCTGGGACAGTTTAACAACCACTACGACGAAACTCATTGGGTCGCAGCAAAACGCGTATTAAGGTACCTCAAAGGTACAATGGATGTCGGTCTATTCTACACGCCCACCGACAAACCCCTCTCTGGTTTCGTAGACGCCGACTGGGGCGGAAATTTGGCAGATCGAAAGTCATATACCGGGATCTGTTTCATCTGGAGCGGAGGACCTGTCACCTGGGACTCAAGGAAGCAGCGAAGCGTCGCCTTATCGTCGAACGAGTCCGAATACATGGGGCTTTCTGACGCATCGAAGGAGGCTATATATCTTCGTGGGTTTCTCGAGGAACTAGGAATGAAGGTCTCCGGCCGTACCCCGATATTCAACGACAATCAGGGTGCAATCAAACTTGCCGGGAACCCCGTACATCATGCACGAAGCAAACACATTGACGTAAGGTACCATTTTGTACGCGAGTCCTTATCGAATGGTTTGATTTCAGTTGACTACGTTCCCACCGATGAAATGTTAGCCGATATCCTCACAAAGGGACTCAACCGTACCAAGCACCTACGTCTTATGGAGATGTTAAGACTGGGACCCTGTCGTATCAGCCCGAGGGGAGGTGTTGAGGTGGCTGCCCTGGACGGTCTGCACGACAGCGCTCGGGACGGCAGCGCATACGCCATCTAATTTCACTATATCCGGTTCCGCGCCCGCCGCCAACAGACTGACGCCCCGCGTGCACGCGTGCCTTGTTCGTTACGCCCAGCGATAGATTACTTGTATCTCAGTCTTGTGCATAACGTGCCATACGAGTTGTATCAGTTATTCATACTGTGTATTAATAAGAGCACGTACAATACATTCGTTCGTAACTAAGATGCCTGAGTTACTCTCCTAACTGTAACAGAATAAATATAGTTTCTATTAAATTAATATTACCTTAAAATTTGATTAAATATATATACACACATTAACACTTATTTAAATATTAATTTAATAATTAATTTATTTAATAAAAAATTTATATTAATATATTTACATAACTAATATTTAATAAAATATGTTTCTATTAAATGATATATTTTATAATGTAAGAATAAAAAATTATTTGATAGATATTCTCATGAGTAAGTTTGGAGCTAAAGAAGAAAAAGAAATTAATTCTTCCATGAGTCGTTGGTTTTCGGGAGCAGTAGATCGGTGCGGAGGTCGCAAAGAAAGAGATAATAGTGACAAAACAAATACCACTTAAAAATTATACACATTTTGGGGAAAGAAGAAAGCACACACAATTCAGTAATCTTGTTTAAAAATGTAAAAAAAAATTTGATTATATTATGTTCTGTTATATTTTACGTATGCAATAAATTATGTTATTATATAATCAAATGTACATATTTTAATATCTTTTTTAAATATATTTACGTAACAGGGGAGGGTCCCGTTTGCCTACAATCCCGATTTCCAACAGCTTCGTTTGCCCACAACATTTTGCCTACAGCTTCGTTTGCCGACATTACCAATTGCCGACATTCCCGATTGCCTACAAGCATTATTGCGCACATGTAATAGTTAAAAATACGAACGTACGTTTGCGCACATGGCCAAACACATTGCACACATGACTTTATTGCACACAAGCAGATTGCACACATGACATTATTGCGCACATACACATTGCACACATGACTTATTGAGCACATTCACGTTATATTGCACACAATGTCGCAGACTTATCGTAAAATCAGCCTTTTTGCAAAAAAGCTAGCCTTTTTGCGAAATGCCAGCCTTTTGCGAAATGCCGGCCTTTTGCGAAAGCATTTGATTGTTTCTTTAATAAGACTAACGTATTTTAGACTTTTTGCAAAGTGCCTAGCCTAACACCAGCCCATGTGTGCCAAAAAGCCTAAAGTGCGTTCAGTCTTATTGGGAAACGATCAGTGCTTCGCAAAAGGCCGGTCTTTCGCAAAGAGGCTAGTCTTTTTGCAAAAAGGCTGATTTTGCAATAAGCCTGCGACATATGTGTGCAATATAACGTGTATGTGCGCAATAAAGTCATGTGTGCAATGTGTATGTGCGCAATAATGTCATGTGTGCAATCTGCTTGTGTGCAATAAAGTCATGTGTGCAATGTGTTTAGCCATGTGCGCAAAAGTACGTTCGTATTTTTAACTATTACATGTGCGCAATAATGCTTGTAGGCAATCGGGAATGTCGGCAATCGGGAATGTCGGCAAACGAAGCTGTAGGCAAAACGTTGTGGGCAAACGAAGCTGTTGGCAATCGGGATTGTAGGCAAACGGAGCCCTCCCAACGTAACAGGTATGATTATGACATATAGAATTAATACTGTTATAGTAATAATAAAATAATCGTTACTTTTATAGCAATCGCGTCGATTATAATTTTCATGAAAATAGTATTATTGGTATTACAACGTGCAATATTGTTATAGTATTAGTAATTTGGGTTTGATTAATTATCCATATTATTACAATATTTAAAATTGGTACTGATTTTCGATACTATTGCAGTACTGATTTTTGATACTGTTACAGTATTGAAAATCAGTACTGATTTTTAGTACTGTTGTAGTATTGGATATTGGTACAGATATATAATACTGTTACTATAATGGGAATTGGTTTTGATTTTTGGTACAGTTACTATACTGAGAATCGGTACTGATTTAATGCTGTTACAATAGTGGGAATCAGTACTGCAGCAATACCGGAATCCTGTACCACAGTAGTACTGTAATTTGAGTCTTGGCCCAATTCTATCATCCCAGTATTTTAACAGTATCGCACCTGTACTGGCATCTAGTACAGTGCCAATATTCGGTGTTAGAAATCGGTACCGGGCCATTATCTCGCCAGTAGCTATTTCCCACATGGGCATTGTAAAATATACAATTTTTTGCACGTTTACGATGGTTTTAATATCATAAATAGTAAAAATATTAATATTTTTTCTGCAAAAAAATATTAATATTTTTACTATTTATGATATTAAAACCATCGTAAACGTGCAAAAAATTGTATATTTTACTTTATTAATAGAGTAATTTTATTTTAGGACGGCGTATACATACGATCCATTTTTCTGGAAGGCGCCGGCTGGGATAAAGAGAATGCGATGGCATTCTCATCGAGCCCGCTCCCATGCAACTTGTATGCAACATGCCGGTGATTCATTTTCGTCCCGTCAAACACGTTAAAAAGAAGGCCAAAGGTAAAAATAACATGCCAATAAGTATCAAAATCATTTTAATGCGTTCTGATTTTTTTCGCGCGTGCAAATACGCCTGCGGTTGCTGGAAGAAACAGACTTTTAATTACAACCACAACATTCGCTTAACTTTTACAGAGTTCTACAGCTGTCCATGTTATTATTACCCCCAGAAGAGCGGCGACCAAATGAGATCTGCGTTTGTAGTCGCTATGTAGATCTCAAAGCTGGAACACAAGTTTCGAACTTCTGGGTAAAATGCGGCACTGCTCTTTTATTGAGCCTGGCTGTGTAAAGTTTTTAGTTATGTGCGTTAATTTATGATTCGTAAGTTCAGTTTAATTTTAGCAATAATATAAATATCTAATATTAAAAAAGCAGTCCCCATTTAAAATGTCTAATTATATTTCTTTATATTCTCTTGTTCTTTTTTTTTTTATTTATGTTATATAATTAATATTATGAATTAAATATGTGAATGTGTATAGAGAATGAAATGATATATGTATGAAATTAATATATTTATTAGAAAAATTATATTTATTTATGTGTACGTTCTTGTGTATAAATTTAAACATACTATATATGTATGTACCAAATAACTAATTGAAAATTAAAAAAAAAATTTTCTAAACTATAATATTTGTATGCAAGATTTTGCTTTAATAATAAATAAAGTAACAATAACGTATTAAATAAAACAATCAGCACCATCTCTCGTGATTCGATTGCACCATGAATAAATAATGCCATGTATATATTAATGATTAATCAATTACAATATAAAATACTTTCTTGTAGTATCCGGATTACATATATAATATTCTGTTTCACAAATTCCAATTATTTAACTACATAGAATAAGTAATTTGAATTTATAAATGTCATTTTCCAAGATTTTACTCAGTCGGTACAAAAATATCAAGCACTGATACTCTTTCTTTAGTATATCTGCATGATAGTATGTCGATACTAGAATACTTTCTGTTACCAACTGCTATACCAATACTGAAATACTTTCTTTTTACCAAAGGAGCGTAAAAATGCTGCTAATACTTTTAAACAGAGAGAAGCCTGAGAGCGGCCATGGGCACGATTTAGCTGTTACTTTATTTTGAAGCGCCTCTTTGCCAATAAAATAAACATTAAATTACGTAGCCAATGTCATGTAGGTAATGACCACGATCAGGGATCAGATGCATCATAAAATAGACATGAGATTACATTGGTAAAAATAACATTTTTTGTCAGAGCAAAGAAGTATTCCAACGGAAATTGAAGTTGTCAACATTGAAATAGAAAATTATAAATTATCTTTTTAGAAATATTACATGGAACCTTTTTCTTTATACTACACTATATCAATAGAATAGCGCGGTTTAATCTGATGATGTTTAACTTTAACAGACGATCATTATCTATATAACGATAATCGCGAAAAAGTTAATAAGTATAGTATTATATCTTTTTATAAGACTGCAGTTCTGCTTTTATTGAATATCATGCGATTAAATGCATTTTTGCTGAACTTGGCTTCGTATTTCTTTATATTTATATATTATATATATTGTATTAAATTAGTTGTTATTTTGAGATTTAATTAAAATTTTATCCAGTAAAAACAGATTAATCTGTAGAGTCTAGTAGTGTAGAGGCCCTCCCCATCCTCACCAATTTTAATCGGCGGTTTTTTTTATTTTGGATGTGTGTTTCTTTAATATTTATTATTTACTCTCGTCATACAATATACATTATATATAACTATATAACATTGCAATTTATTTTTTGTAATCCCTCTCGCAAAAGTTCAATTTTTGATTGCTGTTTAACGTGCGAAAAATGGCTTATTTCTCAACAATTCAATGTATAACAATTAAAGTAATTTAAATCGACCGTGACTGGCAATATATAACGTCTTTCCGATATGAACATTGAAAAAACCATGAGCCAACTTGGTTTGTCGGATTCACACAGCACATTTTCGGATCAATCGTCAAGACATTATTAATTTCGACCATGGGTTTTGGTCAGTTGATGTAATTTCTAAATTAAATAGTTTAAATTTTTTTTATTTTTTTTATTGCGAAAAAATATCACCCCAGCCAGGGTTTGAACCTGGAACCTCCCGTATACCGTGCGGGTGTCGTGCCAATTCGACCACTGGGGCTGTGGTGATATTTATCGCAATAACAACTATAAGATGGAGCACACCGATTCTTCGGTCGACGGTGTATAATAAACAGAATAATAAATTTCTTTCGCCAGTGAAGAATAACAATTAAAATAATTAAATCGACCGTGACTGGCAATATATAACGTCTTTCCGATATGAACATTGAAAAAACCGTTCATATCGGAAAGACGTTATATATTGCCAGTCACGGTCGATTTAAATTACTTTAATTGTTATTCTTCACTGGCGAAAGAAATTTATTATTTAATTCAATGTATGCCTTAAGGGGATCCTGAACCCGTCTGTTTTACCGACAAAAGTCTCTACTCATACAGCGTCGCGTTAACTTGACAGAATTGAAAATGCTTCTCCAGGATTGCAGTACATACATCAATGATTCGGGGAAAATCTCATTTTATATGAAAAACGAGAAAAAGTTACGGAACTACAGATTTCCTTATTTTCATTTACCTCAATATGGCGTCTAGTTGGCAGACGGCCTGTCAATTCATCACAAGATGTGTTTCATATAAAAGATATACCGTTTGTACGAACGTGAAAACAAGTTTTCCTGAATTGCAAAACACGAAACAACATTATTGAACCCTTGAAATGAAGATTACAAGTCTAATAAAGCATACGATGTGTATGTGTGTCGTGCGTATGTGTGCGTGCAATAGGTGCTATTCTTGACTATCTCTGCGATGATGTCAATAATAGGAGACCTGTATACCGAAAAAATCCGTACTCATACAGCGTCGCGTTAACTTGACAGAATTGAAAATGCTTCTCCAGGATTGCAGTACATACATCAATGATTCAGGGAAAATCTCATTTATATGTTTTCACGACTTGTCAACTCTAACCTTGGCGGTGTATCTATTCTAAAAAGCTGGAGCTGTGCGAAAATTTGTAGGGTTGTCGGTAATTTTGTCGGTAAAACAGCGACATCGTCGGAGTTCGGCCTTCGGTTCAGGATCCCCTTCCTGAACCGAAGGCCGAACTCCGACGATGTCGCTGTTTTACCGACAAAATTACCGACAAACTCTATATCTGTCCTTGTAATAGACAAGGATAGCACCTATATTTCACGCATACATACGCACGACACACATCCGACACACGTACTCATCCTATGCTTTTATTAGACTTGCAATCTTGATTTCAAGGGTTCAATAATGTTGTGTCGTGTTTTGTGATCCAGGGAAACTTGTTTTCACGTTCGTACAAACGGTATATCTTTTATATGAAGCACATCTTGTGATGAATTGACAGGTCGTCTGCCAACTGGAGACGCCATATTGAGGTAAATGTAGATAAAGGAAATCTGTAGTTTTGTAACTTTTTCTCGTTTTCCATATAAAATAAGATTTTCCCCGAATCATTGATGTATGTACTGCAATCCTGGAGAGGCATTTTCAATTCTGTCAAGTTAACACGACGCTGTATGAGTACGGATTTTTTCGGTATACAGGTCCCCTATTATCGACATCATCGCAGAGATAGTCAAGAATAGCACCTATTGCACGCACACATACGCACGACACACATACACATCGTATGCTTTATTAGACTTGTAATCTTCATTTCAAGGGTTCAATAATGTTGTTTCGTGTTTTGCAATTCAGGAAAACTTGTTTTCACGTTCGTACAAACGGTATATATTTTATATGAAACACATCTTGTGATGAATTGACAGGCCGTCTGCCAACTAGACGCCATATTGAGGTAAATGAAAATAAGGAAATCTGTAGTTCCGTAACTTTTTCTCGTTTTCCATATAAAATGAGATTTTCCCTGAATCATTGATGTATGTACTGCAATCCTGGAGAAGCATTTTCAATTCTGTCAAGTCAACGCGACGCTGTATGAGTAGAGACTTTTGTCGGTAAAACAGACGGGTTCAGGATCCCCTTAAGGGGATATATCCTGAAGTCGTCTGTAGAACTCTGTTTTACCAATTTTTGTTTGCATGCAAATATCTTTGAATTCATGGCTTTATAGAATTGAAAAATTCTTTTACAGAATTAAAGTAGGCGCAAAAATGTAGGGCGCTGCGGTCGAGTTTGCATTAAAAACAAAAAAAAATAAAAAATCTCACTTATATTTGGCACGTAGAGTTCCCTTGTAACCATCTCCGATAGAAAACGATAAAAAATTTCTTATCGTTTTTAATACGGTTAGTGAATCGTTTATTTACGGTACTCTATCAGAAATTCACGTTACAAAATACTTGGGATTCTATCGTAAATGTCTTATCAGCTATACATCAGTTTTTATCGTTTTTAATATGGTTAGTGAATCCTTTATTTACGGTACTCTATCAGAAACTCACGTTACAAAATACTTGGGATTCTGGCTTGAGATTCTGGGATACTTGGCTTTCAAACGATTCAATTTATATCATTGATATACGATAGAAAACGAACCGATTTGCTGCCGTACAGAAGATGATAAGTTGTATGTCGGAAAATTCTGATAAGAAACAATAGATGTGTCGGTTTGGTTAAGTCGTATAAATATCGACAAGATGTCTATCGTTTTAACCTTATAAAAACATATGCAAAGTAGAAGGCTTTCAAACGATTCAATTTATATCATTGATATACGATAGAAAACAAACCGATTTGCTGCCGTAAAGAAGATGATAAGTTGTATGTCGGAAAATCCTGATAAGAAACAATAGATGTGTCGGTTCGGTTAAATCGTATAAATATCGACGAGATGTCTATCGTTATAACCTTATAAAAACATATGCAAAGTAGAAGGCTTTTAAACGATTCAATTTATATCATTGATATACGATAGAAAACGAACCGATTTGCTGCCGTAAAGAAGATGATAAGTTGTATGTCAGAAAATTCTGATAAGAAACGATAGATGTATCGGTTCGGTTAAGTCATATAAATATCGATGAGATGTCTATTAGTCCGGGAGCCAGCGACCGTTCGGAGTTAGTCATTTCGCAAAAGCTGAAAATTTTTCCTAAGCTTTATTTAGTATCCGTAGTAAGTGAATGGACCTCCAGCTCGCGCACTTCCGGGGGGTGTAGCTGCGGCAGCCTCCCACACACGTAAAATAATAATACAAAAAACTAATACCGCAAAAGCTGATACTTTGTTGACATGTTCATTATGTTGTAAACAAACGAAAAAACGTATCCAGCTGACTTTAGAGTGGGGGATTATGCCCCAGCTTTGATTTTTGAGAATTTTTGAAAATATTTCTAAGTCGGACGAGTATCAATAAGGGAAGGCAAAATCGGACTCTGGGAGACTGTTCCTACGGGTAGTACTCGACGAGAAACGTGTTTTGGAAGCACATATTTTTTACTGATTTTGAGAATTTTTGAAAATATTTTTAAGTCGGCCGAGTATCAATGAGGGGAGGCAAAATCGGTCTCTGGGAGACTGTTCCTACGGGTAGTACTCGACGAGAAATGCATAATGGACCTACAAATTTTGGAACATTTTTGAAAATTTCTGAAATTTTTCCGTCTTAGAAAAATTTCAGAAATTTTCAAAAAATGTTCCAAAATTTGTAGGTCCATTATGCATTTCTCGTCGAGTACTACCCGTAGGAACAGTCTCCCAGAGACCGATTTTGCCTCCCCTCATTGATACTCGGCCCGACTTAAAAATATTTTCAAAAATTCTCAAAAATCAGTAAAAAATATGTGCTTCCAAAACACGTTTCTCGTCGAGTACTACCCGTAGGAACAGTCTCCCAGAGTCCGATTTTGCCTTCCCTCATTGATACTCGTCCGACTTAGAAATATTTTCAAAAATTCTCAAAAATCAAAGCTGGGGCATAATCCCCCACTCTAAAGTCAGCTGGATACGTTTTTTCGTTTGTTTACAACATAATTAACATGTCAACAAAGTATCAGCTTTTGCGGTATTAGTTTTTTTGTATTATTATTTTACGTGTGTGGGAGGCTGCCGCAGCTACACCCCCCGGAAGTGCGCGAGCTGGAGGTCCATTCACTTACTACGGATACTAAATAAAGCTTAGGAAAAATTTTCAGCTTTTGCGAAATGACTAACTCCGAACGGTCGCTGGCTCCCGGACTATATCATTTTATTCTTATATATCCGTATTAATGCATGCGGTAAAATTATTACCATAAATAACGATATATATTATATCGTGTATATACGATTGATTCAGACGGGCAATAATTGTACATATAGAAAACGATTCATAACTATAAAATTTGTATAGTTATTTTCTTATTCGGATCTAAAACGATAGAAACCGATTCGATTTGATTAATGTTATATCTGTCTTCTGAATATGCAACGATAGAACCGATAAGATACGATTAAAAACGATACAGATATAGCCGTTTTTAATCGTTTTCTATCGGAGATGGTTACAAGGGTTGTCACCTGACGACAATATTTGCTTAATACAAAAATACTGCTGTTTATATGTATATATAAAATGAGATAGAGGCGCGCTAGGGAAAACATATAAGAATAATATCGTGCAAGTAGAACAAAGATTCAACGCCTATAAAAAAGATATCCCTACGGAACTTTTTATATATGCAGATGTAGGTACTATCCTTGTCTAGATCATTGTCTACAGAAAGACAGATATAGGTCGGTAACATAAAAAATGATAGAAAATGGTAATTTTGTCGGAAAATCATACGGGTGCAGGATCTCCTTAAGGCCCGGACACATAAAAAAACTTAAGCAGTAAAGCGTAGGCAGTAAGGAAATCAACAGTTTGGATTTGCTAACTTTAAGAAGCTTCTATTGTTATGATGAGGCGAATAAAGTACAGTGAACACGTCGACATTCTCGACCGAGGTATTCAACATAGTTGCCAATTTCTCTTAAAATACCTCCTTTTTACTGATACCAGATTCGTCAGGTTCCACGAATTCCTCCGCTGTTAGTCCATAAAATCGTATGGAACCGGATCTGTCAACATCTTCTTCGGGAAGTTCCTTGACAATTACGTTCACGCAGACATGTACTTGATCTTTAAAAGAGTAAAAAAGTTGTAATAATATCTTTGATGTAATTTAATAGGTAATTCTAAGTCTAATATAAGGCAACATTTTTTTTCGTGTTTATCTCGCGTAAACGTTTATCAAGTTCAAGAAATGAATAATTGTTTCTTATTTATTTTTGTTTACCTAGCAACATATACGCTAGCAGCGTACTGCAGGCAGCGCTATATATCTACTATTACATTTCGGCAACTTTTGGATCAGAATTAGGTTTATTTCATGCATGATAATGGTTTATCATTTTTTGATGTAGTATTTTCCATTTCCCGTTTCACAAATTACAGAAAGAACTTTTGATAGACCGATCTTTATTCAGCTATATTAATAAAAGAATAAAAGTTAAGGTATATATTTAATTAGTATTGCAATTTATATTTATCACTTGCAAAAAAAATTTATTCCACCCCGTAGAGTGCGTCAAAATGTGTAATTTTTTGGAGAAAAAAATACGTCCTTACTTTTGAAAAGATGGCGGAAGAAGGAAAAAATAAAATCAAAATGTAACGAGTTTCTTAAATTAGAGACACCCTGTAAAATAAAAGAACATTTTTTCAAATACAATTTTTTGCGGAAATACCGAGGGGTCTACCGCACTCGGCAATAGGTGTACAAATTTTAGGCAATAAACGGCAATAACAAGGAAATAACTAGGAAATAACTAGGCAATAACTAAGAAATAACTGGAAAATAAGCGGCAAAATTAGGCAAAAGAATCAGCCTTGCGAGGAAACATTTCGACACGGTTCCGTCAAATCCGTCATTTTTATATACAGGATGTCTGAGACTATCCGTACACCCCTTTTAAAATGAAAGAAAGTGGTTTTTATAAAAAAATTTTGATAAGTAAATCGAATAGGCTCTCTCTATCGAATGGTGCGATATTTTCATCTTCCGGTACTGACCAGAAATGAGCTATTTAGATCAAAAATCGAATTTTTTAAATAAAACTCCCACTTTTTATTGCATATTCTTGTAACCTTTATCGTGACGTTTTCAAAACATTATAATAAAGCTCTCTTTCGTTAAGAATTTTCTGAGATATTTCAAATTTTGTCATGATATTTTTAATATATAATATGAAATAAGAATAATGAAAGAAATTGATTGTTGTAAAAAAGAAAACAGAATAAGTATTTTAAGAAATTTGATTGCATCTTGTAGACACATACAATTTTACAAAATTGCAAATGTAAAAGTTAATATCATTATTCGATTTCTTTCATTATTCAACGTATAAAAGTATCAAGGTAAAGTCATCGAAAATTGAATACTTTACGAGACATTTCATATTTTATATTAAAATAATTATAACAAAATTTAAAATATCTCAGAATGTTCTTGATGAAAGAGAGCTTTATTATAATGTTTTGAAAACGTCTCGATAAGGGTTGCAAGAATATGCAATAAAAAGTGGGGGTTCCGTTTAAAAAATTCGATTTTCGATCTAAATAGCTCATTTCCGGTCAGTACCGGAAGATGACAATATCACCATTCGATAAAGCGTATCCGATTTACTAATCAAAATTTTTAAGATTTTTTATAAAAACCACTTCCTTTCATTTTAAAAGGGGTGTACGAGTGGTCTCAGACACCCTGTATGTTATATATTTATGATATATTCAGCGTTGAAAAGGCAAAATAAAGTGTTAGTTCAGTACTATTGTGGAACATTAGATTTCGGTAAATTTGGCTAAAACTTCGGAAATAGATAGTTTCTGTTCTGTGATGCTGATCAAAAGTCAAAATAAGGTGTTATTTCAGTACTATATTGTGGAATAGTGGATTACAAGGTATTATTCTACAGAACCACACAACTTGTTTCTTTTATTAATACAAAAGTATGTATTTATGTGAAAAAATATGTACATGCATGTATACATTGTATACCTATATAGCATATATGAATTATGTTATAAGGTTATAGTTCATATATGTGTATATTATTGAGAAAAGACCCAAAAGGTGTACAATTGTGCCGACGAGTAGCGCTTTTGTTGCCCTCCTACGGTACGCATCTTTATAGAAAAATGTCCAATTTAGTGTATTGCATTAGAGTGCGTTCACTCTCGCAACGCTTCCTTAGAAAAATCATTTCTTCCTTCTTGTTTATCAAATGTCAGGGCCACCACACGTACAGACAGTATCATTAAAGCTTTTCCACCTGAAGACAGGCCTGTACTGAAAATCTATAGTATACGTAACGTAAACTATAGATTTTCAGAACGCAGCTGGCATTATTGACGTTGTCTGTACATGCTCTACTGCTAAACCAGCTGAAACCTCATTGTAGACCGGGTTTTACGCCACCTTACAAGAGAATCGCCTTACGCGCGACACGTAAAGCCCGATCTACAATAAGGTTGTAAGCAGGTTTTAAGCGCAGTAGCAGTAGATTGTAAAAGAACGGTACTTGCGATATGGTAGGTTCTAGCAAAATAGTTGTAAGCGAAATGAATCAAATCCATTTCTTTACGAACTACTGCTAATACGACCTACTACACCGGAAACCGTTTTCTGCTACAACCTATTACCGAAAAAAACCTTCTTTACAATTTCCTCACGACCTACTGCTACTGCGCTTAAAACCTGCTTACGACCTTATTGTAGATCGGGCTTTACGGAAGTGTGTGCGTGGAGGCCCTAATAACGGCGGCAAAGTATGTACGCATGACGCGCCGGTCTGACTGGGACCTTCATAGAAGGGCTCAGAAGGATTACGGAGAGTCGGTAGTAAGAGCAAAAAAAAAGAGCTGGGAGAGATTCTGCGAGTCAGTGGAGGGCATGCCCGAGACCGCTAGACTGTGCAGAGTTTTGGCCAGGGACCCGGACGCAGCCCTGGAAACCATCTGTCTCGATGACGGGACGATGGTGACTGGGGAACGGTGTCTGACACACCTACTGGAGACAAGCTTCCCGGGCTTCCGGAAGGAGTCGGAGGACTATGCATGGCAGGGGACTCCGGCTCTGCGGAGAGCGCGGGGAGATGATTGGGCGCTTGCAGCCGAAATCGTCAGACCCGACAGGGTCAGATGGGCTGTAATGGCCTTCAAGCCCTTCAAGTCGGCGGGACCGGATAGGATCTTTCCGGCTCTTCTACAGGAGGGGCTGGAGCAGATCATTGGGCCCCTCACACGGACTTTAAGGGCCTGTCTGGCGCTGAGATACACGCCCAGCGCTTGGAAGCTGGCAAGGGTGGTGTTTATCCCGAAAGCGGGTAGGACAGGTTACACCTCTGCCAAGGACTTTAGACCAATCAGCCTGACGTCTTTTCTTCTTAAGACGTTAGAAAGGCTGGTTGATGTCTACGTGCGGGACGTTGTTCTTCTGCGGCATCCGTTGCACAGGAACCAGCATGCGTACCGCGCGGGTTACTCTACTGAGACCGCCCTCCACTCTGTCGTGTCGTTTATCGAGGGGCAGTTGGAGGAGCGGGGCTTTGTGGTGGGCACCTTCTTGGATGTGGAGGGTGCGTTCAACAACACTCCTCACGAAGTAGTGTGTGAAGAGGCCGCTCGGAGGGGTGTCCCTGAGATGATCGTTGATTGGATCAGGGGCATGCTTGGACGGCGAGTAACGACCTCATCGGGTTCGGTGAGAGTCAGCGGATGGGTGGAGAGAGGCTGCCCACAGGGGGGGGGGGGGTTCTTTCTCCGCTCTTGTGGTGTCTGGTAGCCGATCGGCTACTCGGCACACTAAACGATAGGGGCTTCTTTACGCAGGGATATGCCGATGATTTGGCTATCCTTGTGCAAGGACCCTTCCTGGAGACGCTTCTGGAGCTAACACAGGCAGCTCTAGAGGTGGTAGAGGAGTGGTGCCGCGGGACCGGTCTATCGGTGAACCCACTGAAAACCGGGCTCGTGGTATTCACACGCAAGTACAAAGTGGGCCCTGTGGAAGGGCCTATTTTGGGGGGAACAAGACTTGTTCCGACCGAGTCGGTGAAATATCTGGGGGTTACCCTAGATAGGAAGCTGACATGGAAGGAGCACCTTGAGAATTGCTGTAAGAGCATTTGTTCTTCCTTCTGGACGTGTAGGCGAACTTTCGGCCAGATATGGGGTCTTAAACCAAGGATGGTCTATTGGATCTACACGGCGATTCTCCGGCCCAGGCTTCTGTACGCATCAGTGGTATAGTGGCCCAGGACGCAGACGAAAACCGCCAGAATGGCTCTGGAGCACGTCAGGGCCCTGATCTTAAGAGGGGCCCTAGGGGCGATGCGAACCACGCCGGTGGCAGCGATGGGCGTGCTGCTGGGCATTGAGCCACTGCACCAGGTGGTGGTGGCTGCGGCGGCGGCCGCGGCCTACCGTCTGAGATGTGAGTTGAAATGGAAGGCTGGTGCTAGACACACAAGACTTCCAGGAACGGTTCTGGCTGGCCCCGTTTTCACAATGGGGCAAGACAGAATGCCGGCAATCCGCGTCTTTGAGAGGAAGTACAGAGTGTGCTTCCCTGAGCGCGAAGAGTGGAAGGACCCGAAAGGGCTGAATGCCTGGAACGGGGACATCTGGTTTACGGATGGCTCCAGAACAGGGGTTGGCTCTGGCGCGGGACTCTACTGTCCCCGAGATGGTACTAAAGAAAGTGTCCCACTCGGGGAATTTGCTACGGTATTCTAAGCGGAGACTGTAGCCATTATGAGATGTGCCCAAACCTTACTGGAGAGGAAGCGGAAGGGAGGGCGTATCAGAATCTGTTCGGATAGCCGGGCGGCGCTTGAGGCCCTCTGTGCTCCGAAATTTACTTCGCGGCTGGTCTGGGACTGTAGCTGCACCCTGGAGGAGCTGGCGAAGAACAATAGTGTTACCTTAACGTGGGTTCCCGGTCATTCGGGGATCAAAGGTAACGAAACCGCCGATCAGCTCGCTAGAGCAGGATCGGAGACAAGACTGCTGGGACCGAAGCCGGCTGTGGGGGTCCCCTTCAGCCTAGGCAGGAGGGAGATCCGGGGCTGGCTGCGGAACCAGCATCTTGGTAGCTGGAGAGAGGAAACCAGGGACAAATGCAGACAGGCCAGGGCTCTTTGGGAGATTCTCCCAGGGAGGGACTGGCAGGAAGCATTAGGTCACTGAGCAGAAAGGACGCCAGGCTGGCAGTGCAGCTGCTGACAGGTCATGGCGTCCTGAACTACCACATGTACAAGTTGGGCTGTAGCAATACACCCGACTGTAGACTTTGTGGGGAAGAGGAGGAAACAAGTCTCCATATTCTTGGTCAATGTCCGGCATACGCCGGGCAAAGACTCCGCACGCTCGGCTCATCCTTTCTGGATCCCGAGCAGATAAGACAGCTACCGGTGGAGGACCTGCTTCGCTTTTACAGGGAACCAGGTCTTCCCTAACTGGGAGGCCGTTATTGCAGCGGGGAGGCACAATGGACTCAGTCTGCGTGCCGCCAGTAGGTCTTCGTTGGAGGACCACCCCCAGTTCCATTATTATTATTTATTACGTACGTTTCATAAGCTTTCTATAATAACAATATGTCAAATAAAAGTACCTATAAAACTATTTTCTCAGATTATTTTGAAATCGTTGTAAACGTTAATCTGAGTACAGGTGTGTGTTAATTAGCGCGTGTAAAAATAAATATTTAAATTTAAGAAAACAAAATACTTAATGGCAAAATATAATATTTTTATTTTTTGCTCCAACAACCAATAAATAACCGTAAAATATGTTAATGTGATATGTGTGAACTTAATTCTTAGCCTAGTTTTCAACTAGAGAATAATAACTAACTCGTTAAGAGATTTTCAATCGACCAACTAGCAATACTCAATCATCTTTTTCCGAAATGAACGTTTGAAAAACTGCGAGCCGACCAGCTTTGTCAGATTCACACAGCATTTTCAGATCAAATCGAGACGATGAATTCGACCAAGGGTTTCGGTCCGTTGATGTAGATAGTTTAATTTAATTTTTAATTTTTATTGCAAAAAATATTACCCCAGCCAGGGATCGAACCTGGAACCTCCCGCATTCCGTTCGGGCGTCGTAACCAATTCGACTACCGGGGCATGTGGTAATATTTATCGCAATAACACATATTAAGATAACTTCTAAACAATAATAAGATGGAACACCGATATTAAGTCAAAGGTCCCTTTAACGTTAAGTTGAAAAAACGGTGTTCTTTATAATATGCACACGTTTCCACGCCACCTGTGAGGTAGTGTACTTGACGCGTTTTTTTTCAACTTTTTGAATGATTATATCTCGGAAACGGTGACTCTTACAGAAAAAAGTATAGAGACAATTATTATAGATAATTGCACGATCTACAATTATTGTCTAAGCTATTTTTATGATAAAACTTACCATTCGGCTGAAAACACGAAAAACCCATTTTTGCCACCTTTGACCTTGAATAAAATTTTTTCCACACACGGGATGTATGGGGACTTTTCACAGTTCATTTATAATGGTGTTCCGAACATTCGTACAAATTTTCAGCTCTATGGGAATTATTGTAACCTTGAATGTCTACTTTGACCGGACTATTATACCGCTGCATGGTTTTCTCAAACCGATTTTTTCATTCGTGCAAAATTGCAAAGTTACAATAAGCTGAGATCTAGCAAAGATTGAATGCTGCAATTGATTGCCTTTATCTACCTGCTATTTTGTGTTTTTCTCTTTAAATCTCAGCATGCATTTTTCTTCTCATAATAGGTGCAAACAAGAGCGAGCGCTGTATACCTGTCTGCGATGTGGCGTAGGCTTCTAATGCTTCTATAGATAGTGCAACGAAGAAAAATTGAAATCTCAAGAGAACGATTTGACTGCTATAGGCAAAAAATGATAGAGATCTTAAGGGAGTGTGGACGATAAAATCTTAGATGATAATTTGAACGAGAGGAGCACCAGCGGCAAGGACTATAAAGTATCCGTTGAATTCACATAATAAGCAAGAGATAATTATAAGGACCGAGCGGCAAGGAATAATGTGACTTGATGAATGCATGCTTGTTCTTACAAACTTATATCTTTCAGCTTCTTAACTTGGAGACCAGATTGCATGCAGAATGTTAATTTTGAAGATTCGAATGAGCTCTCCATGCTGAGCCTTATCTGAAGCAGAAAGACAAGAATTTGATTGCGCTGATAAAAATGGAAAAGTTATTACCTAAGTGGGTGCCGTGGTGGACTTGTCGTGTGCGAAGGGAATTAATTCAGCCTGTTAGACAGGGTATAAAGGATGCTTATAGCGGTTTAAAATATCCTACTTTGATAGATATAGATGTACCGTTATTTAATAATTTGCAGATTGGTAATAATAAATTTATAGGCTCAAAATAGTTAGTTAAAATTGTGCAACTAAACGTTATTATTATTTGCGTTTAGAAAGTGTTTCCTTGCGTACACTTTAACGAGATATATACACGTACGCATATATCGTTTTTTTTAATAAACTGGAAATTATTTGAACTGTGCTGCGGAAGCTGCATGCCCATGTTTTTCTGACTGGCCTAGCTTACACCGACCGTTTGATACGCGTACCAAGTACTATATCCGTATCAAATCCGTATCAAATCTCGGTTTACACCGGTATAACCCGAGATTAGGCCATTATCTGTGGAAACATGAGAAACAATGAAATCTTTAAAGATGCAGATTCGGCAATTGTATCCGTTATAGAAAATATAAAAAGCGTGAATGCACTTACATATTAATATAAATGTATACACTATAATGTATTATTATAAGATATATAGGTACATATTAGGTTCATTGGTTGGCACACAGGATGAACAAACTTCAGCGGCGTTAAGAGAACCGGCGTTTCAAATTTACAAAGACCACGCGTCGAAATGGAAACCGTCTATACACCCGCGGCACTCTTCGAGCTCCGATTACTGGCAGCAGCGAAGAAAGAAATTTTAATCTGCAATAGCGGCAATCAACAATGTACAAAGAGATTTTCACAGAGAAATAGCGACGGCGCAAGCCTGCCAAAAAGAGTATCTTCTTGTGCTCAAAGAAGCTAGAATATTATTGATCGTGGGTAAAAAGCGCTGGAGCAGGAGTCTTGTAAATGCAAAAAGTTTTATTATTTATTAATTATATTGTACACTATGTCATTTTATTAAAAAAAGAAATAATATTCTATTAATATGTCATTTATATCTCAATTCAATTAATGTTTACATATAATTTTCTTAATCGACATGTTCCATTCTATATTATCAGTGCTTTACGACGTTCCTTCGTTTTCTTCTACGTTTCTCTGGTTTTCATCCCATTCCGCAGCAGCCTTTAAAGCAAGGGATGCTAATTCCTTGATCTCCTTGTTTTGTACGTTATCCTTGTTGCTTAATTCCGTCACTAGTTGCATTATGCCTGTCATTAGCTTGAGTTTTGCAGCGACGTTTTTCGTGCTTCTCATCATATTTAGTACAATTTTAATACCCCTATATTGTAAATCACCATTTGTATTAGCGAGTAAAAGGTATAGGAATTTAGAAAAAGTGAATTTATGGCCGTAGATCTTTGCCTCGTCGAATACGCTATCGCAATACTCTTTGTTGGCTGCAGTGAGCATCGCTACAGCTCCAGCCGCTGCCTTGTAAGGAACTTTATTTTTGGCTTTTTCCAATATGTTGACCACTAATTTCATAACTAAATTTTTGTCCTGCTCGTAACATTGAATAGCAACTTCATCGCATAATGCCAAATTGTCTAGAAGTTGTGCGGATCTGAGTCTCAACTTGTAGCGATTATAATAGTACACATAGGTCGCGATGTTCTGAAATCCTGCCTCGTTAAATATATGTTTTCGCATGCTGTCGTTGACACTTGCTAATCTGCACAAAGCTATTACAGCCTCGCAATTCTGATCAATGTCACGACTCCGCTTCAGGAGATTTATGATCGGCTGAATAACCTTCATGATTATCTGACCGGGAAATGCAACTTCAGAACATATCGTGATCGCCAGACGGACCAGGGCTCGCGAAGCATGCTTCTTTCCCGTGTTTGTGTTATCCTGCGCTAACGACAACAATGTCTTCGTGCCGCCTTGTTGAACAACTATTTCTCTCACATTCTCCAGAATGCATATCGCTTTGAAAACGCGGGCTATCAATTCCTTGCAGTTCTTGTTGTTCGTTTTAGAGAGGCTCGCCAAAGCTCTAGTCACACCAGCTTCGGCTAACACGCACCGCCTTTTTTCCACGGAGCTGTCTTTGGCCAGTAAGTGATCCTCAACATCAAAGTATTCGGCAAACTCTAGCACCTTGGGTATGATTGCTTCTTCGTTATAAGCGCTGCACAAGTTTACCAACAATGTGACCACATTTTCTAGAACCGATTGATCGTTAGTCTTGGCGAACTGGATCATCGCTTTAACGACTCGTTTACTTTTTATCAACTCATTTTTAACTTTGACGTCGAAAGTGAGATAGGACAGACCTACAACGGCCCATTTTCTTATGTTTTTATCTTTCGTACGATTGATCAAGTATTGTTTGTAAATCTCCAGCCATATATTTATTCCTTCATTGTCGAACGGATAGCGAAGAGTCCGGAAAGGCTCTGCACTTTTTGAAAATTTGCTTATCTTGCACAAACTTACAAACGCTCGAATCCGAATTAAATTATCATTAGACTTATACAGGTCCTCCAATAGAGTTAAACTTCGACCTAAGAACAAGTTAAACTGGTCAAATTTTGTCACAGCGGCAATAATAAATTCGCAAATCAATTTTTTTAGAAATATGCCAATATTGCCATCCCTTTCCGCAAAATCAATTATCATCTCAACAAATTCTTCAGCTTGAGTCATAATTTTGCTTGCAACATCAAACGGGCCGAATGTTAAAGTTATCATCGCAACTACTGCACGCACCTGTAAAACAATCAATCAACAATTTATGAATTTTTATGTTTTATGAAACAATGAATTAAAGAAAATCAAGGCAGGGTTAGTGTTATTAACCTTTAATTGAAAATAGGAGAAATCTTTAATTAAGAGTAAACTAAGCTTTAGAAAATAAATGAGTGTGTCATATTTTTCAACAAATTTCGATTACACTCTGTTATAATTATATTTCAATTTTAAAATTACAAGATTTACCATATCGACAATTTCTCAAGTATGCTATAACTATAATAAAAAGATGCTTTGCTTTTTATTTTGAAACAATTTAAGTCATCAGAAAAGATCGAAGGTTACAAAATTCACATATTTTACATACTTTAGATTCATCACAGCCTTTGATAGCCATAGTTAATTTTTCTTCAATAAATTTATCAATGACGACGAAAAAATGTTTCTTATTAACAGCAGAGTACATGTTTTCATAGATTTTAGCTAAGCACACACTGATTTTAGTTTGCGTGCAAGCTGTGACGTCTATCCAGGATTCAACGTATTCGCATTCCTCCGAACAACTGGCCACCTTCATTAAGCTTTGCAAACCTTCAAGTTTGACCAATCGTTTAACCCAGTTTAACGCAGTGTAATGAATATTACGCGTAATAAATTTTATTAATGCGTCTCTAGCAAGGCCCCTTATCCTTACACTTGTTATATTATTCAACGACCACCTCAGAATTTTGTTAGTTTCTTTTTCATGCACCTTGCAAAACGTCTTGTCCGGTTTTGAATTGGGTTTATCATTCATGCCGCTGTAAGTGTTCAATATATTCTGAAACCGAAATATTGTAATAAATTTTTAATTACTGAAATACGTGTAATAACTGTACATATTTCATTCAATATTTACCTGTAAACAATCTAGAGATGCGTTGACTCTCTTTGCAGATTCGTTGTTTATCATTTTCTCACATATTTCCATCTTGTCATCACCGATTTCACCGTTATAACTATATTTCATAACGGACTCGGTTCGACTAATATTGTTTTTGCATAACTTGCCTACAATACCAATCGCACTACAGATCACTTCCTCGTTTTCTTTAATTTCTTCCTTTGTTTTTTTTATCATTATTTACAAGTTGTGCGATTTTGGATACACCTTCCAGTTTGAAGATCTCTTCGGCACCATCCCTCATAGAAAAGTATTACTGAAGTACTCAGTAATAAATTACTGAGTCTAGTAATTTTTTACTGGCGATTAGTATTTTATTCTTGTATTTCAGTAGTTGAACTACTGGCAAATGAGTAATGTATAGTAGTATTAGTAGTTCTTCCGGGATCCGAAGTACTGATACAAGTACTTCAGTATTTGCTTATATTGTAAAAAAGTACTGAAGTATTAGAGATTCTAGTAGTTGAGCTTAGACGTGAAGTACTGATAGAATGAGTAAGTAGTTTTTCTATAGTAATTCATTACTTGGTCTAGTACTTAAGTACTGGTATACATGAGATTCAACACTGGGGCCCGGCAAACTCCTGAAGTACTAAATTCATATAATTCATTGTCCTTAAGGATCGACAGGAGTCATTTATTACTAGAATCGTAAAATCCGTATTATGGCATAAATTATTCACTTACAATAATGATTTAAAAAACATTTATTTAACATTTATTCAACATTAATTTATTATTTGTGTTATATCGATTAATTATATATTCAATAATTATTTTAAAAAACATTTATTTAACATTTATTCAACATTAATTTAATATTTATTTTATATTAATTATTCATTTGCAATAATAATTTTAAAAAACATGTATTTAACATTTATTAAACATTATTTGATATTTATTTTACATAAATTTTTATTTAAAATAATGATTTTAAAAAACATTAATTTAACATTTATTCGGCAATAATATAATATTTATGTAATATTGATTATTTATTTGTAATAATAATTTGAAAAAACATTTATTTAACATTTATTTGACATTAATTTAATATTATTTTATATTAATTATTCGTTTGCAATAATAATTTTAAAAAACATGTATTTAACATTTATTACACATTATTTGATATTTATTTACATAAATTATTTATTTACAATAATAATTTTAAAAACATTTATTTAACATTTATTCGGCAATAATATAATATTTATGTAATATTAATTATTTATTTGTAATAATAATTATTTATTTGTAATAATAATTTAAAAAACATTTATTTACCATTTATTTGACATTAATTTAATATTTATTTTATATTAATTATTTATTTGCAATAATGATTTAAAGAGAACGTATATTTAACATTTATTTGACATTAATTTAATATTTATTTTACAATAATTATTTATTTACTATAATAATTTAAAAAAACATTTATTTAATATTAATATTTACTTAAAATATTATTTAACAATAACTATTTAATTATAAGAAATCATCATTTTTCTGTTATTGTTTTGCTCTATAAATTATGTGGCGGTAGGGGCCTACGGTTATGACATGTAGACAATATATAACACTTACATTAAATTAAGAAGTAGTCTACCACGTAAGGCAGTTGGCTCACGATCCAGAGGTCCCGAGTTCGAATCCCACTAAGGTAAGTGTGTTTTTTAAGACATTTAATCAGTTACAAATACTTATTTTCAGATGGAATCATCATAGGCTGCATCTTAAAAAACAAATTTAGTTAAAAAATAGTAATAAAATTTCGAAATAAATATAATTTTTTTTTATTTTGGGTGAATGTCGGAAATAGGTATGTTTCAGTAGGTATAGTTTCAGTAATTTTTCACCAGTATTCAATACCCAGTAATTCAATACTAAGCATCAGTAGTTCTGTGTAATAAATTACTCGCAGTAATCCAGTACTTCCCAGTATTTCTGAACTACTCGCCAAAATATTACTGCCAGTATTTACAGTAATTTATTACTGAGTACTTCAGTAATACTTTTCTATGAGGGATCTTTGTCACTTGCGAGCGTAAGCAGATTAATCATGGCATCTTCACGTTTCTTCTTATCTGCGCTTACGTTAAATGCTACATCCAGCATTTCTGTTACCTAATATAAAACAAAATTCAGCGTGCCAGTATTTTAATACAATAATATATAATATCTATCATATGTAAAAATATAAATTAACTGTAAAATATTATATTTATATGTAATCTTTACCCATACAGTGTTTATACATTATTAACCGATAAGATTAAATAATTATATAATATAAGAGACAGGAACTCAAATCCAATTATCAAATGAAATATATGTATATTTATTATATATATGTATATATTATAGAAAATGTGTTACATTTTTTATATAATCTAAACCAAATTATTGTGTGTTGCAAGTTGATGCATTTTTTAGCTCCTTACAACGTTCTTGATCAATTTCGTGTAAACGCGCCGCCGATGTGGTCTGAATAACTTCGTTACTGGGGCCAGGTGATTCCTGTGCAGTCATATCTGACCTTTCCATGGTGGAATAATTCTACAACGCAAAATATATAATGCTGCATGTTTTAACATGGAAAGACTCGTCTATGACATTTTATACATATTATCTAAAATACGAGAAGCATATAGAAAGTGCACTTATTACTAAATAATTATATACACAAGTGTGTGAGATATTAATGGGTTAAAAATAAACTAACGATTTAATAATAACATTGCACTTTTTAATGTGAGACCTGCATGTAAATTGTAATCGACTGTTGCAATAATATTATATTAGAAAGCTGACTTTCATTAAACATTGAAAAACAGGTTTTATTTTCTGTAAATTATCTTAGACATAAATAGGAGCATTGAAATTAAATGCAGACTCAATAATACTTCCGAATCGCTGATTTTAATTCAATTATTATCGATTACGAAAGTTCGGGTTTGGATTGACAACGATTTATGATGCTACATGCTAATATTCTTTCCCGTTTTATCGTGAAAAGTGCAATTATGTATACTTCGTTGCAAGAGTCAGGGGCAATTTATACTTCTTCATTTCACTCGTCGGAAATTTAAATTTTCCGACAAAAGCGTGTTTAGGAAAGACGTGTAAATTATCTGAGACGCGCGAGTAATTTAAATGCATGAGGTTATATCTCGTTCCATCGATATTTTTGTTTATATGACGGTATTTAACGTTCTGTTAACCGAGGTTGTTTTCCGGTTTTTTCTTTGACACATTTAGTTCTTTCGTAAAAGGTCACATTTCGATGAAATAAATATCACAGTACACAAAAGTTAATTTTTCAGTTATATAAAAGAAAAGTAACATCAATAAGATTTTTTTATTGTAAAATTAGGGTGTTATGTCATTCGTTGCTGTTCTTTCCTCGTATAACATGAGATGCTTCTAAACGGGCGTTTATGTTAATGCTCTATAATTGCAACTCAATTCAGGAGAACTCATGTACTGTTTAACAGCCCTACATTAAAGTTACTGGCTCGTTTGGAGATTTACCGTTTCACTTAAATATAATATAAATAGCGTTTGTATTGTCCGTTTTACTTAAATATAATATACAATAGCGTGATCGAGCGGGGATGATACGTATCGTCCTGCTTGCCTTGACGATTTGTCGAGATATTTTCGAGCCAAAAGTAATAATCTCACGTTTGTTACGAATATTTTATTATATCGAATTTGGTCACGTACGTCGTACGCGCTAAGTCTTTATTGAGATCGTCCTCGAAACAGAAAAGAATGTACGTACATCTCTTACCTGACGGATAACTCTCTCTTTGTTCTCTCGTGTCGTTCCAACACCCTTAAACTTCCTTTACTCGCTCCACGGTTGTCAACGATCCTAATACTTTTTAACGAGTAATTTAAACCGACGAGAATCCAAAAGAGGAACACGCGCCGTCTCTCTGCGATAGAGAGACGGCGCATGCCCCTTTAATTTAATTCTGATTGGTTTTTCACAGTCATGTAACCGAGTAGCTAATGAGGCACTATACGCTGTGTGTCAAGTGAATTTCGGATTCGAAAGCTCGGCCTCGTGGTAGGCCGTCAGGTTGATTTTTCGCAGAATTCAGGATGAGACATTATTACGCGATAATAAGCTCGAACTTGTCGAACGCAGCGTATTAGAAAATAAAATAGGATGCGACAAAACGCGATACTTCAATGATATACATTGTCTACCGTGCGATATCTCAATTTAAATAACCAATAGGAGTGCTCGGTTTGAATTACATTGAAATTAACGCTAGGACTGAATCCTAAATAAAAAATGCCAGATCGTCACCAGGTATGTACTTTTATGTGCGCTAATGATTTTTAATCAACCGATTATAGCGATCGTATTTTTTGTAATATTTGAACAGCGCGGCAGTGGTAATTAGTTTTGTAATATCGAGGTGCTTGGCCGCCATGCATGCCTATTTTAGCGCACTTGAAACGATACAATAACCAAGAATTTTTCTTTTTTAAATCAACGATTGTTCTCAAAAGAAAATGCCAACGTCTTCTACGCGTTGTATAGTAGAAGGATGGCGTTTTTTAAAGAACGCGTAGGAAAACGCTGATTTACTTGGAAAACGTCGTCGTTTCTTTAAAAACGTACATAGAAAAAAATATTCTTGATTTCAAAAGAT
Source organism: Leptothorax acervorum (assembly GCA_035220615.1). NCBI lineage: Eukaryota > Metazoa > Arthropoda > Insecta > Hymenoptera > Formicidae > Leptothorax > Leptothorax acervorum. The sequence goes on from JASTWQ010000831.1 coordinate 64,830, forward strand.
CCGTAGTGTTTTTCAACGTAGAAATCTTGAAATAAAATTATATAGCGTTAAAGAAAGAATAATTACGTTGAAAGAAGAAAACTTGCTTGAATAAAGACATTTATACATATAGAAAAGAAATCAACTAAGAAAAAAAAATGTTGAAATAAACGTTAAAATTCTTATAAGATTATGGTGATCTAGCGTATATATGAAACAATATAATCATCTTATAAGAATTTCAATGTATTATTTCAACATTTTTTTTTGGTTTAATAAATATCTTTATTCCAGCATTCTCTTCGTCTAACGCAATTATTCTTTCTTTAACGCAATATAATCTTATTTCAAGATTTCCACGTTGAAAAGAACTAAAATATTTTCAAATCAAGAATATTTTTTTTATCAAATACGACGAGTTTTTTTAACCATTTAAAACTGTGCGCGGTTTTTCTGAAACCATATGCGATTCTTTATAAATGCGTGTAATTCTTTTCAATCAGCGTGCGTTTCTTTTTAAACCGCTGCATGACTTTTCTCAAACCAATTTTTTTATTCGTTCAAAATTGCAAGCTTACAATGAGCTGGAATCTTGCGAAGATTGAGTGCTGCAATTGGTTGCCCTTACCTGCTATTGTGTTTTTCTCTTTAAAACTCAGCATCCGTTTTTCTTCTCATAATAGGTACAACAAGCGCTATTGTCTGTATACCTGTTCGTGATACAACCTAGACTATTGCAGGACCGAATGTTACAAGTCGGACAAAAACACTAATTGCTCTGGGAGCTTCTACAGGTAGTGCAACGAGGAAAAATTGCAATCTCAGAAGAATGATTCGGCTGCTAGGCAATAAATAAAGGAGATCTTTAAGGGAATGCACGGACATGTGTGGGAGGAAATCTTAGAGAATAATTTGAACGAAAGGAGCACCAGCGGCAAGGATATCCGTTGAATTCATACAATAAGTAAGAGATAATATATAAGACCGACACTTCAGAAAATTGTGACGTGATGAATGCTTATTCTTACAAACTTATATCTTCCAGCTTCTTGACTTGGAAATCAGATTACACAATTTCGATAATTTGGAATAAACTCTCCATAGTCCCCATGGCGAGTCTTATCCAAAGCAGAAGACAAGAATTGATTACGCTGATAAAATGGAAAAAGTTGCTGTCTAGTGGGTGCCGTGATGGATTCGACTTGCCGTGTGGAAAGGGAATTAATTCAGGTCTTGTTGAATAAGGCATTAGGATGCTTATAGCTATTTAAAATGTCCTACTTTTGATAGATGTACCGTTATTTAAGGATCTGCAGGTTGGTAATAATAAATTCATACACTCAAATAGTATAATTGAAATTGTGCAACTAAACGTTATTATGTGTGTTTAGAAAATGTTTCCTGGCGTACACTTTAACGTGACGAACGAGATATACACTTACGAATACATCGCTCCTTACTAGACTGGAGATTATTTGAACTGTGCTGAGGCGACTGCCCATGTTTCTCTGACTAAGTATCTGTGGAAACATGAGAAACAAAATGAAATCTTTAAAGATGCATATTCGGCAATTAAATCCATTATAGAAAATATAAAAATTAAGCGTGAATACACTTACATATTAGAATAAATGTATACATTATAATATATCATTATAAAATATATACTTATTAGGTTCAATGGTTCACACACAGGACGAACGAGCGGCGTTGAGAGAAGCCGGCGCTTCCAATTTACAAAGACGCGTCGAAATGGAAACCGTCTATACAACCGCGGCACTCTTAAAGCTCCGATTACTGGCAGCAGCGAAGAAAGAAATTTTAATTTGCAAGAGCAGCAATTGAGAATTTA
>JASTWQ010000832.1:0-66580 GCA_035220615.1 Leptothorax acervorum
TACCTACAAAGTACGAAGAATAGATAACACATATATACTGCCAGAAGTAGAACTATAACCAGCATGATGCCGTATACTAATACCAGAATGTAATGATTTACTAATTCTAATGTCACATTTTCCGTCCTGATCACTAAAATAATAATAAGAGAGTTTTGTAATTAATTATATCCAACATGTAAAAACTACTTTTATTAATAGTAGATATAATTATATTTTGTCAAATTTTGATTTTATTAAAAAAAATTATGGACGAAAAAATTAAATGATATATTTAGAAAAATCAGTTATTAATAAATTAATTTTCAAACAATAAACATATTGGTTTATTGTATTAATTTTTTCTGTTTAAATTAAGTAAAATATTTTGCTGATTACAGTAGTATCAATTTTATTGCCATAAGTCAAATAGGAGAGAATTAAGTAAAAGGACGAATAATTATATTGTTAGCTTATGTTATTCTACCCTATTCGATGTTGCATACATAATTGTTTAAAATAGATAATAGATACAAAACTACTTTACTTTTTACTTTAAAATAACTTCTTAAATACGTTATCTTTTGATATTATGGTTATATACATATACAGGGTGTACCTAAACTGGGCGATAAATTTTTAATGACAAATACTTTGTAAACATGTTAAGACAAAAATTCTAATACGAAAATGCCGAGGCTATAAGAGTTTTCAAATGAGAGAAGTTTAAAGATAACGAATGAGAAGGTTAGATTTTCGCGCGATCAGGGATGGTAACATGGTCAATGATAAAGGTGCTTTCATGAATCGAATGCCTTTGAGTAATGTGAAATTGTTGTAAAGAAATTCAAATGTTTTATTAAGAAACTATTTTTGTTTGTCCGTAATAAATTATTTATTCAATAATTCAATATATCCATGATATGTGTTATTATGTCATATTTATTTGGTTAATTTATATGATGGTAATAAATCTCCGCGATGAAAATTGATCAAATCGATGAAATCATTTTTGTTCCAACTTTTGATTAAATTGGTCGATAAAAATATTAATACCGATTATTATTCAATTCTGATACAAGTCTAGACACTCTCCAGACTCTTTCTTAAAAATCGTAATAAAATCTTAGGTGTTTAGAAAAGAAAGAAGTTAACATAATGAAATAAAATAGAAAGAATTAACGTAAAATAAATCAAAACAGGCGTACTTTATTAAAACCCACAAAATAATTTTTAAATAAATTTTTTCAAAATATTTTACGACGTACATTACTATAAACTTCCTTTTTAATGTTAAAATTAATTTATTTACATCAATGGAAAAAAATTTTAAATTAAATTAAAATTACAAAATGTATGAATTAATAAAAACTAAAATACAAAACGTATAAACTAATAAAATTAAAAATACAAAACGTGTGAATTAATAAAATTAACTAATATGTACATGCAGGCAATCATTTTGCGATCCAAACGCTCATTGCTCAAATTCAACAAAATATTTGTTAAGAAAAACGTTAGCATTAGCTAACGTTTTACGCTTGTTAGAAAAACGTTAGCATTAGCTAACGTTTTACGCTTGTACGCTTGTTTTGATTTATTTTACGTTAATTCTTTTCATTTTATTTCATTATGTTAACTTCTTTCTTTTCTAAACACCTAAGATTTTATTACGATTTTTAAGAAAGAGTCTGGAGAGTGTCTAGACTTGTATCAGAATTGAATAAATAATCGGTATTAATAATTTTATCGACAAATTTAATCAAAAGTTGGAACAAAAATGATTTCATCGATTTGATCAATTTTCATCGCGGAGATTTATTACCATCATATGAATTAACCAAATAAATATGACATAATAACACATATCATGGATATATTGAATTATTGAATAAATAATTTATTACGGACAAACAAAAATAGTTTCTTAATAAAACATTTGAATTTCTTTACAATAATTTCACATTACTCAAAGGCATTCGATTCATGAAAGCACCTTTATCATTGACCATGTTACCATCCCTGAGCGCGCGAAAATCTAACCTTCTCATTCGTTATCTTTAAACTTCTCTCATTTGAAAACTATTATAGCCTCGGCATTTTCGTATTAGAATTTTTGTCTTAAAATGTTACAAAGTATTTGTCATTAAAATATTTATCGCCAGTTTAGGTACACCCTGTATATATATTATTTATTTATTACAATTTTGGTACATATGTACCGTATTGTACTTTTACTTAATTATTATCGTCATTACTTACATACAGATAAAGTGCTTATATTTCTTTATATGTGTTAATTACCTCCGATTAAAATCCCGAAGATGGCAATCAATAATAATCGTATTATAAGAGACATTGTCTACTATTTTTCTGTAGGAAACTTGACTGGACAAATTGTACTATTTTCAATATTACTCAATCGTGAAAAATATCGTAATATCAGAATATAATAACGAGATTATTCTTGATGGCTGAATGAGGAAATGCAGCAGTACTGTAATTGTCCAACCGCTGAAATATCTTACATGAAACGAGTGAAGGATGAACTCTAAAAGAAGATGGATTGAGAACATATATATATATAATAATAAAGGAAAGCGCGAAATAGTAAATAAAGAAATAATAATTAGAAAAAAAAAAATAAAAAAATTTGAAATAAATTGTAATTAAAAAGAATCAAATGTTACAATTACTGATGTAGAAGAGATATTATAAATATTAAATAGAATAAATTTATTGAACTAGCTGCTAATACAAAATTAATTATAAACGTATTACGAACAAAGGTCAACATGTTTGTGTCTGTTACTGTTGCCTGAGAAGGTCATGCAAATCATAAAATTTGAATATCATGCAACATATTTAAATGCCAGTTATTTTACTGGAATTTCCACATGTAGATATGTCAACTATATATAATGTGAAAGCATATATTATAAACATTTCTTGCATAAGTCCTCAAATGATATTGCATTGAGTGAGATAACAATTATGCTCTTTATGGAAAACGGACTTTATTATCAGTTCTTATCATAGGTATTTATCAACATATTAATAACATATATAAGAAATGGAAACTTACAACAGCATTATGTAGAAATTTAAGTACTAACATAATTACTACATCAAGTATCATTTAAAATTGAAAGCGTATATGACGATCAGCCGTGTTAACAGGTTTCTGATGAACATTATTGCAACCTTGTCGATTACAACTCGACTTAACAAAATATAATATTAATGTCAAAACGATGGAAATATGCACCGAAAACAAACGAACCAATAATCAATATGTACTAAATCATTAGATATTCTTTACAATTAAATGCATGCTTATCAATATCAATTCGTTTATCTTACCAAATCGGGAATCTGCTTGTCCCTACGTCTTGTGTACATGACAGACAATGTGCGAATGACAACTCGACCCGAGAAGAAGAGGACAAGGTCGGTTACTCTTATTTTTAATTGGCTATATCAAATAATCGCGATTGGTTTATAAGCATCCGACACAAAGTTTATTCTTAGTGCCACGTGTCCTTCGCGCAATCTTAACCATTATTTAAGGACTGAGTTTGCTCTTTTTTTTTAAAATACCTAATATTTATTTATCTACATATCCTGAGGATGAGAGTTCGGCGAATGCTTGTTAGTCGACAATGTGTGATCTACTTTCCGGGAGAGGGGTAATAAGCGGACCGTTTTGTTCCTAATTCTTAATACTATTATATCTGCGCATATACCTTACTTTAGGGATAAAAGTGTAAATGTTAGATAGGGGTCTCCTTGGTACATTTCCGAAAGAATTATATTGACGAAGAAATATAAATTTTCTGGCTTTATTTGTGTAAGTGAATATCCATTTCAATGTTTCTTAAAAAAAAGATAATTTTAAAGATTCCTATCAATATGTAGATATTTAATATTGTGTAAATATCAATTTTATAAATATTTCATAATTTTAACTACATATTCTTTTATTTTAAAATTATTACTTTCTCGCTTTGCGCGTTGTCTCAACTCTCAAATTATCTTTGTTATAAAAGTAGTGATATTAAATATCGCAACTGAGTATGAGTTTCTATACATTAAAAATGTCATTCTTGTGAAAGCATTATTATAAACATTTCTTGCATACTTCTCAAGTAATATACTGCATTGAGTGAGATAACAATTATGCTTTGTATGGAAAACAGGACTTTATTATCAGTTCTATCATACATGTTTTCTCAAATTATTTATACGTGAAAATGGGAAGTTAGAGCAGCATTATATCAATATTTAAGTATAATTTATAATATAATTACTATATTAATGTAATCAAAAATTTAACGTATATAACGTATATCAGAGGTTTTGACTAGTTCTGAAAACTTTAGTGTAACCGACCTTGTCGGTTACCATGCAATTTTACGAAATATAATATTAATGCCAAAACGCGGAAAGGTATACAGAAACGTATGATGCAATAATCAATACATACTAAATCGTTAGGTATTCTGGACAATTAAATGCTTATCAATATCAATATTAATTTATCTACCAAATCGGGAATCCGCTTGTCTCGTCGTCTTGTATATATGATGAGCAATGTGCGAATGACAACTCGACCCGAAAAGAAAAGGACAAGACGCGTAACTCTTATTTCTAATTGGCCAATTCAAATAATCGCTATTGGTTATAAGCATCTGCCACAAAATTGTTTATTCTTAATGTCTTAATGTTCTTAATGTTCTTAATGTAAACGTGTCTCTCGCGCAATCTCAAAATTATTTAAGATCGGGTTGCTTTTATATATATATATATATATATATATATATATATATAGATACATATTTCATTTATCTATACATCCTGAAAGTCAACGAATGCTCTTGTTAGTCAACAATGTGATCTTAATTTCCTGGAAAGATAAATATACCTAAATGAGATATATGATATGAAATAAGATTTTGTTCCCAATTCTCAATACTGTCTTCGAATCATCCCTTAGTTTAGGGATAAGATTGTGAATGTATATGATTTTCTTATGTAAGTAACATTTCAAAAGAATTAAAGAGGAAAATATTCTAGTCTATTTGTGTAAGTAAATATCTATTTCAATGTTCTCCTCAGAATGAAAATAGTTTTAAATATATTTTCTTTTATTTCAATATTATTATCTACTTTTTAGCTTTGTTTTCGGGTTTTAGCAACGCTTCTATGATATTTTTCATATGTCTTTTAAGTAACATAGAGAGGAACATTTTGGAGAGAAAAAGAGATGTAGCAAAAGCAACAGAGTTACTGGAAGAAAGAGAGAGGAAGAAGAAAGGGGATAGGGAGAGAGAGAGAGAGCACATTCAAGAGATGGAATTGATTACAATAAAGTCAATACAAGCAGTGAAATGCACTTACTGACCGTGGCACTTTTCGTTTGTTCTAAGTCAAGACGAAATCATCAGATGGAATTAATGATAAAAGACATTCGTTAATGCGAATATATTATATAAATTTATTAATGCAATTTTTCCTTATAAAATATAATGGGCATTGTTATAGAACAAACGTATGTAGCATGTACACTAAGGGCACAAAATAAGTTTTAACACGTGATTTAGAAATAAATAAATGCAATTGCAAATTTATTAAACATGGTCAATGTACTTAATATAATCTTCTAATGTGCAAAAAAAATTATTTTTTATTACTATATACACATGTGCGTAATATTTTGTACATAGATTATATTAAATCTGTGTTTCGAATAAATAGTATTAATTAACAGTAATTAATTTTCAGTAGATATTATTTTTGTTGGTTGGTAAATCTCATTTAGTTCTTGAAGTTGTATTTGAATTATATTATAAAGACGCGTGCGTGAAAAACCGATCGTCTGAACGTCGTACATAGCAACGGTTTGATCTTCCCTTTTCTACGGCGGATTCCGGTGAGCTCACCACGCGGTCGTTAGAGTTAATCCGAAATTGAGATAAGTCCTTTATATAGATATGTAAGTACTTTGCGTTTATATTTACTAACATTTATTGTGTTGCTCAATATCGATTTAATAACAATAATGTATGAGTTATGAGATAATAACGTTTACACGTAGAGTCACATCTGTTACGTTGTAATGTTCTTATAAGACTGATTATATATTGATTGCTCTATTAAACTGTTTAATGCAAACTGTTTAAATAGTACACTGCGTTTCTCGCTTTAATTTTAACAGGTTATGGGCCCAGAAACGTATAGAAATAATAAAGTCGATATATAGTAAAGTCTATAAAAAATAAAATTAGATACTGGCCCAGAAATGCGCAGAAATAATAAAATTGATACAGAGAAATTTAATAAAGATAAAATTAGATATTGAGTAAGAATAATACGTAGAAAAGGGCACTAAAAGTAGAATAAAAAATATACAAGATTATAAAGGACGTATAGAGAAGTAGATTGCTTGAAAACGTTTATGTTATTGAATTTGATATATAAAAGGATTAAAAATAAAAATATAAATTTAATTTAATGCCACTATAGAAAACGTTTCTGTAATGTGAATGAAATTAATTTTTAAAGATTAAAACGTGGAATATATATATAGATTAAATAATAAAAATAAAATTTAGATATAAAAAGAGATTTATTGTAAAAGATTAGGTTACGTAAACTGTAAGACTTAAATATTGTTAAAATGGCAAAAGTATTTAATGAAGATGTTACAAACATCGATAGGCTTGCAAATGTAGAGGATTATCCTTTATGGAAATTTCAAATGGAAATATTATTTCGTGCTAATAATCTTTTTGAAATAGTGACTTTGGATAAACCGGTAGCTGAACGTAATGAAAAATGGAAAAAGGAAGATGCTATTGCGCAGAAGACTATTATTACAACGATGGACAAGAGACCGCTTTTACATTTGATGAACTGCAAGACTGCATTTGAAATGTGGATGAAGATCAAAATGATATTTGAGAGGGATAATGAGCAGCAGAAATGTAATTTATTACAAAGTTTTTATGGACTTTCCTATGATAAAGGAACAGAAATGGCAACGTACATTAGTAAATTAAAGAATCTTGCATACAGACTTAAAGCCATGGATGTAGAGATAAGCGATACAATGATTGTGTCGAAGGTACTTGCTACGTTACCTGAAGAATATGCATACTTCGCTAGTGCATGGGATTCCACGGAAGTTGCTAATAAAACTTTAGAAAATTTAACAGCGAGGTTAATAGCAGAAGAAATGAGGATAAACGTCAGGAATCAGGAAGAGAAAGGAGTGGCATTTAAAGCAGAAGGAAGAAAATGCTTTAAGTGTAACAAGTCGGGACATATTGCTAAAGATTGTAAAGTGAAATCAAATAATGGAGGAAAACAGGTAAGATGTTTTTGTTGTAACAAAACAGGACATGTAGAAAAATTTTGCAGGATTAAACAGCAGACGAAGACTGGAGAAGGATGCAGTATTTGTAAGAAGAATAATCATACTGAAAAGGTAAGTTATTTTAGGAAAAATAAAGACAAGAAGAATGAAGATGAAGATAAAGTAACTTTTCTGACGTCGAAGATAAGGAAGTATGAAGATGAAGATAAAACATCTCTATGGATTGTTGATTCAGGAGCAACATCTAATATGACGAATAAATGTAAGAATATAATAAACTATAAGAAGATAAATACTAAAATAGGAGTTGCAAAAATTAACAAATCTATGACAGCTAAAGGATCAGGATCGATGGAGTTCACTAATTGCAAGTTGAAGGAGGTTGTGCATATTCCAGAGCTCAGTACAAATCTATTGTCGGTTCGATCAATTACTGATAGTGGAGGTGAAGTTCTTTTTACAAGAAATGAAGTTGAAATAAATTACGGAAAGAAGACGATTTTGAAAGGCTATAAAACAAAGAATGGACTTTATCAAGTTAAAATGAAAGAAGATCGAAATGTAAAGACTTATTTATCAGAAGAGACAAGCGATGCGGCTGAGATGTGGCACAGAAAACTTGGTCATATAGGACTGGATAATATGAAGAGTCTTTTGAAGATAAGCAAAGGAATGGACTTGTCGTTGACACAACTGAGTAAGCTGGAGAAAGTATGCAGAATTTGTATGGAAGCGAAGCAAACAAGAGTAAAGTTTAATGCTTCGAGAGCAAGAGCTAAGAGGCCACTTCAGATTGTACACACCGATCTATGTGGTCCTATTGGTCCAGACACTTGGGATGGACATAGATACTTTATCACCCTTTTGGATGATTATACACATTATACTATGGTGTATTTGCTCAAAACGAAAAATGAAGCAGCAGATAAAATAAAAGAGTATGTTAAGAAGGTTGAAACAGAATGGAATTCCAAAGTTGTAAAAATAAGATGTGACAACGGAAGAGAATTCATTAACAATGCATTTACATCATGGTGGAAGAATAGAGGAACGGAATTGGATACGACAGTGCCTCACACTCCACAGTTAAATGGCAGAGCTGAGCGTCTCAATAGAACTTTAATGGAAAAAGTGAGAGCTTTGTTGTTTGATGCTAATATGAAAAAGGAAATGTGGGGAGAGGCTTTGTACACTGCAACATACATACTCAACAGATCACCAACGGATACGTTAGAAATAACGCCGTTTGAAATGTGGGAAGAAAGAAGACCGGATCTGAAAAATCTGCAAATTTTCGGAAGTAAATGCTATGCCAAAGTACTTGGACCCCTAAAAAAGTTAGATAGCAGAAGCAAATGTTATCAGTTTGTTGGCTATGCACCATGTGGCTATAGACTCTGGAATAAAGAAAAGAGATGTATCATAATAGCCAGAGATGTTAAATTTGAGACATTAATGGAGTCGAAGATTCAAAGCACTAATAAAGAGTTAAAGACTGTAAAAATGTTGAGAGAAGAAAATAAAGATACAGAAGATGATGAAAACAATGAGGAAAATGAAATAGAAGAAAATTTATTTAAAGATGCTGAAAACATAGAAGAAATACAAAAGGATGAAGTAGAAGATTTATCGGAAAATGGAAGAGTAACAGAAGTAAGAAGATCTAATAGACTAATAGAAAAATTCAAGAATTTCGTGTACTTAACGTACAAAGAAGCAGTAACAGGAGATGACAGAGATAAATGGATGGAGGCTATAAATGAAGAAAAGAAATCACTTAAAGAAAACGAAGTATGGGAAGTGGTAGATGAAGAACATATTAAAAGAGGAAAACCACTGCACAGTAAATGGGTGTTCAGAGTCAAACCAAATGGAAAATATAAAGCTAGGTTGGTGGTTAAAGGCTGTGAGCAGAAAAAGGATATAGATTATCAAGAAACATATAGTCCTGTAATAGGACAAAGTGCATTAAGAAGCGTCTTTGCCATAGCAACTGCCAAAAATCTCAAGATAGTGACTTTTGATGTTACGACGGCATTTCTCTATGGAGATTTGGAGGATGAAATCTTTATGTACCCACCAGAAGAGTATAATTATAAAAATAAAATCTTGAAATTGAAGAAGGCACTCTACGGCCTTGAACAGGCGCCGTTGAGATGGAACATCAGATTTACGGATTTTCTAAAGAAGATGGGATTCAAGCCCTTAAATAGTGAACAATGTCTCTTTAAGAAAATAGATAGTGACTTGATACTAGGAATTTATGTGGATGATGGTGTACTCATTGGAAGCAATATTGAAGAAATAAATGAGTTCTTGAAAGATTTAGCTAAAGAGTTTAAAATTAAAATATCAAGAAACTCTAAGGTATATGTGGGACATGAAATTGTTACTACTGAAGATTACATGATGCTGACTCAGAGAGATTATATCAAGAGGATATTGCAGCAGAGTGGTATGGACAATGCTAAGACCTTTACTGCCTGGTGACAATAGTAAAACACTACCTAAAAATATTTGTTATCCATACAGAGAAATGGTAGGGAGTCTACTCTATGCATCATCTAAAACAAGACCAGACATAGCATATGGAGTAAACTTTGTTAGCAGATCAGTTGAAGAGCCGACGCAGGAAAGAATAAATGATATAAAACACATTCTAAAATATTTAAATGGAAGTATAGATAAAGGATTAAGATATGAGAAAAATGGAAATGTTAAGATTCTCCAAGCATATTGTGATGCAGACTACGCTGGTGATGTAGAAACAAGACGAAGCACATCTGGATATATCATTTTCTTCGCTGGTGGACCAATTAGTTGGTGTTCAAAGAAACAGCCAATTATAGCGCAATCGACAACAGAAGCGGAATATGTTGCAGCAGCTGAATGTTGTAAAGAGCTGGTTTATCTAAAGACACTATTAGAGGAACTTCTTTGTGAAGAGATTAATATAGAATTAAATATTGATAATCAAAGTGCAATTGCTTTAATTAAAAATGGAGTTGTTAATAAAAGAAGCAAGCATATTGATGTAAAATTTAGATTTATTCACGAGCTTGTAAAAGATGGAATAATTAGTTTAAAATATTGTCCGACTGCAGAACAAATAGCGGATATATTGACTAAACCATTATGTATGAATAAATTTATAAAATTTAGAGACAAGATTGTTAATCAGTTCTAAATTAGATTTAAGGAAGAGTGTTGGTTGGTAAATCTCATTTAGTTCTTGAAGTTGTATTTGAATTATATTATAAAGACGCGTGCGTGAAAAACCGATCGTCTGAACGTCGTATAGAGCAACGGTTTGATCTTCCCTTTTCTACGGCGGATTCCGGTGAGCTCACCACGCGGTCGTTAGAGTTAATCCGAAATTGAGATAAGTCCTTTATATAGATATGTAAGTACTTTGCGTTTATATTTACTAACATTTATTGTGTTGCTCAATATCGATTTAATAACAATAATGTATGAGTTATGAGATAATAACGTTTACACGTAGAGTCACATCTGTTACGTTGTAATGTTCTTATAAGACTGATTATATATTGATTGCTCTATTAAACTGTTTAATGCAAACTGTTTAAATAGTACACTGCGTTTCTCGCTTTAATTTTAACAATTTTCAGGAAAGAAATTATGTGTAACGAAAAAATAAACTTAATTGTAATTTATGAGTATCTATTTGTCAATATTTATATTTGTATTTGTAAGATATAATCCCTTACAAGAGAGACAGTCGGTATAATATATGAGAGCTATGACAATATTGTAACATGCTCGATCTTTAATTTTATTACATGATTTATTTAAAGTTATATATCTCTTAAATTTGAAAAAAATAACGTGAAATATTTCAATCAAATATGTGTATATATGTACGTACATATATATTAATTTATACTATATAAATTATATACATATATATGTGTATATATAAATTATACTCATATTAACCAGCTCCTTTATATTAGTTGTTGTTTATGCATTATTATTATATGTGGTATATATAATTATCACATTATGTAATTACTTATGTATTATTGTAGAAGACTACAAGAACTACGGAACTGTATAAATATAATTATTTTACTAAAATAATATTATTTATTCTTATCTTTTTTAATCGGTGAATGACTAAAACCGTCTTTAACTCAAACATTTTAATTGAAATTCTTCTGTAACAAATAAGAAATTTCAATTTGATTAAACCTTGTAATTCATCTGTACTTTTAACAGAGTCCTAAGTCGTTAGTTCTAGAAGTAGATCTATGAACTTATTTCAAATTTAAGACATATTTCTGAACGTTTAAAATAAAGTAAATTTAATAAACACTTTAGTAAAAGATAAGTACCTTACTTATTTATATACATTATCCTAGACTTTAGCTTAATAAATATAGTTTATCAATATTAACAAAATTTAAGATTTTATGTTATATTATGATGTCATTTTTCAAATTAGAATTATGAACAGAAAACTATTTACATTAAGTAAACATTTAGTGAAATTATATTAAAATCTAAGATTTACTTCAACTAGCACAGGTAAGCAGTTACATATTTATAAACATATATACTATATGTTTATTATTTATGTAACCAGTTTCAATAAATCAGAGATTTAAGTATAATAATAATAAATCTTAAATTTAATGTTGATACACTCTGAAATTTATTAAATTAAAGTCTCTGATTTATTTACATTAATCACACGTACACTAAGAAGAAGTAACAGGAAATGCCTTGCGTAGTTTTGGAATTTACTTCGTAAGTTGTCATCATAGTAGTAGGTATTCTAAATTTAGTCATCGCAATTCCTAGTAATAAGCTGCTTTCAGATGAGAGATGTAGTTGCTGCAAAAGTGATTGTCAAACATTGTAATTATTTATACATATGTAATTAATAATTATAAAGTACTAAGAAATATAGATATAATAGAATTTATGATATAAAATTTTTAATAGAATGGTTAGTTTCGAAATCAACTCGGAGAAAATACCATTTTGTATCTATATATAAGTAACAAATATATAACAAATTGGTAATACAGTATTGTATTGAGCCAAACATCATATCTTAAAGATATGGTGCAGTAAAAGAATTAAAAAGAAATTATGTCCGGCATGACAAATAAATACCACAAAAGTATGGGAAATAAAAATTTCATTCTTTTTTAAGAAACAAAAAGCAATCTGAGTTGCTATGTTTTTAAATATAAGACAACATTCAAAGATCAAGAAAACAAAGAACTAGAGACGTTCTGACATGTAAATTTAAAATTTAATTTTACAAGAATTTTTAAATGTATATTAAAGAACGCCTGCACAAAAGAATGTGTTGCTATATGCCGTTCAAAAATAACGGTGTATTTTTCAATTTAATACATACATTGGTTATTTTGTATTTTGTCCATATTTCTTGCTATTCTATGTGTAGCCGGTCGAGTGGCTGTATTGCATCTCCATTCAAGTGTTGCATTACAGGGGCTTGAACAGGAGGATTCCTTACACGAACCAGATAGTCCATATAGTTCGTATATAGACCACTTCTCATAAATTAAATATTATTAATATATTATTATTATAAATATATTTCAGTATTTTAATAAACATTTTACGTTAATACGAATAAGTTGTGAATGTGTGTGTGTATATATATATATATATATATATATATATATATATATACAATATATATATATATATATATATATATATACATATATATTTATAAAGGGGTAATTATCGGGTCCATTTCGGGGGCCTAGAAGTTAATATGGGGACATTTGGCACATTTAGGGACCGGACCCGGTATTGTTATAGATGACAGGGATGATGTAGGAACCGGTCCCTATAATTCGCTCTATGTTCAACGGATGATATCGGGAACCAGTCTCCCAGGACCCAATGGTTGATATGAGGACCGAATTTATTTGCGATTATTAAAAGGAAATGCTAAATATGTTGACAAATACCGAGTCTATCTAATATCATAACGCTAATAATTTGAGGGAAAAGCTAGAAAAGTCAACATACTTCTACCGTATGTCTGTAAAAAATACAAAACCATTTTCTGCGATGTAAGGGTTTATTCGAGGACTGAAAACATAGAGAACTACATGAATTTTCTTAACCCATACTGTAAAAATATCATCATTGCTTTAATATTAATTCTTTAATAGAAAGAATTGGAATATAGATTTCTTTACTGGTTATACATCATTTAATTTGCCTTATTGCAACATTGTCAGGATCATTGTGGAAAATATTAACTAAAACGTTCTTGCCACAGAGGGAAGTCACATTTGTATCTGTTCTGTCGAAAATATACACGCGAGATATTGCCTTATACCTCTTCATTATTACAATCAGATTTTAGAAGTAATTGTTTTGGGCAACGAATAATATTCCATCTGCATGGTCCCAAGAAGTACCGATAGTCCTCCATAATCGGTCTTATAGTATGTACCTTTACAAAAGACAATATTGTCTTTTAATTAGTATGTGAAATGAAGAAGTCTTCAATTTTTGTCGATTACTATTCTAATTTACTACTGCAGATATATTTGCAAGCTGACTGACAGCGAATAGGTAATTGTAATCGCCAATATTATTTCCAGTTAGGACCTCGGAATCACCCTTACAACACAGTATCTGGTATAGATAACTACCGATACAGAATGGAAAGTAGAAATTGACTGATAATTCATGAATACTCCTATTTGTGATACAAATTTTAATGGATCATACGCTATTATATGGAAATATGTATTTGCCAAAATTCGGACGCTGACTATTTCTGAAAAGATTGTTCCCATCTTCGGTCTCAACAAATACCCTTACACAGTGTATAGTACCCATAAGTACCGTTACAATAAATAATTGAAAATTATAATCATTGATACCTTGTTGTAATGCTATATTTTCTTTTTAAATGGACGTATAAGGAAAAGTTATTATTTGCGGATTTATATTTAACAATACGCTCATAAATTTTGACATCATTATTTGTGATTATGGTCCCAAGAATTACCTTTATCACTAAGAAAGCGGTATCCCTAAGTACTGCTACAATGCGAAACGAAAAATTAATATCTACTGTTACAATAGAAATTCATTATAATAGAATTTACTTCAATGCTGTTCTACATTGAGATGCTAACAGTATGCTATTTTCTTTCTTCTTTTTACAAATTGCGTATGACCTCTCAATATATTTAACAGATATCAATCTATTTATAGTTTAGCAGTAGATATATTGATTTTTCGTTTCGCAGTGTAGCAATAATATTTAGGAATAGCGCTTACTGAGTTATAAGGGTGATTCTTGGGACCATATTGTCAGGATCATTGTGGAAAATATAAACAAAAACGTTCTTGCCACAGAAGAAAGTTATACTTGTAAATGTTCTGTCGAAAATATACACGTGAGATATTGCATTATACCTCTTCATTACTACAATCAGATTTTAGAAGTAATTGTTTTGGTCATCGAATAATATTCCATCTGAATGGTCCCAAGAAATACCGATAGTCCTCCGTAATCGGTCTTTTAGTATATATCTTTACAAAAGACAATATTGTCTTTTAATTAGTATGTAAAATGAAGTCCTCAATTTTTGTCATTTACTATTCTAATTTACTGCAGATATATTTGCAAGTTGACTGACAGCGAATAGGTAATTGTAATCGTCCATATTATTTCCAGTTAGGACCTCGGAATCACCCTTACAACAGTATTTCGTATAGACAACTACCGATACAGAATGGAAAGTAGAAATTCACTGATAATTCATGAATACTCCTATTTGTGATACAAATTTTAATGGATCATGCGCTACTATATGGAAATATATATTTGCCAAAATTCGGACGCTAACTACTTCTGAAAAGATTGTTCCCATCTTCGGTCTCAACAAATACCCTTACAGTGTATAGTACCCATAAGTACCGTTACAATAAATAATTAAAAATTAAGATATCATTGATAACTTGTCGTAGTGCTATATTTCTTAAAAATGGACGAACAAAAAAACGCTATTATTTGCGGATTTATATTTAGCAATACGCAGAAACTCATAAATGTTGACATCATTATTTGTAATTATGGTCCCAAAATCACCCTTATCACTCAGGAAGCGGTATCTCTACGCATTGCTACAATGCAAAATAAAAAAATTAATATATCTACTGATAACTATAAATAGTTTGATATCTGTTATAAATATATTGAGAGGTTATACGCAATCTGTAAAAAGAAGAAAGAAAATAGCATACTGTTAGCATCCCAATGTAGAACAGCATTGAAGTAAGTTCTATTATAATTAATTTCTATTGTAACAGTAGATATTAATTTTTCGTTTTGCATTTTGTAGCAGTACTTAGGGATACCGCATCCTGAATGATAAAGGTGATTCTTGGGACCATAATCACAAATAATGATGTCAATATTTATGAGCTTCTGCGTATTGCTAAATATAAATCCGCAAATAATAGCGTTTCTTTATGTGTCCATTTTTAAGAAATATAGCACTACGACTACTTATCAATAATATTTTAATTTTTAATTGTTTATTGTAACGGTACTTATGGGTACTATACACTGTGTAAGGGTATTTGTTGAGACCGCAGATGGGAACAATCTTTTCAGAAATAGTCAGCGTCCGAATTTTGGCAAATATATATTTCCATATAGTAGCGCATGATCCATTAAAATTTGTATCACAAATAGGAGTATTTATGAATTATCAGTGAATTTCTACTTTCCATTCTGTATCGGTAGTTGTCTATACGAAATACTGTGTTGTAAGGTTGATTCCGAGGTCCTAACTGGAAATAATATGGGCGATTACAATTACCTATTCGCTGTCATTTAACTTGCAAATATATCTGCAGTAGTAAATTAGAATAGTAAATGACAAAAATTGAGGACTTCATTTTACATACTAATTAAAAGACAATATCGTCTTTTGTAAAGATATATACTAAAAGACCGATTACGGAGGACTATCGGTATTTCTTGGGACCATTCATGGAATATTATTCGATGACCAAAACAATTACTTCTAAAACCTGATTGTAGTAATGAAGAGGTATAATGCAATATCTCGCGTGTATATTTTCGACAGAACATATACAAGTATAACTTCCCTCTGTGGCAAGAACGTTTTGTTTATATTTTCCACAATGATTCTGACAATATGGTCCCAAGAATCACTCTTATAACTCAGTAAGCGCTATTCCTAAGTATTATTGCTACACTGTGAAACGAAAAATCAATATATCTACTGCTAAACTATAAATAGATTGATATCTGTTAAATATATTGAGAAGTCATACGCAATTTGTAAAAAGAAGAAAGAAAATAGCATATTGTTATCATCTCAATGTAGAACAGCATTGAAGTAAATTCTATAATGAATTTCTATTAATTGTAACAGTAGATATTAATTTTACGTTTCGCATTGTAGCAGTACTTAGGGATACCCGCTTCCTGAGTGATAAAGGTGATTCTTGGGACCATAATCACAAAAAATGATGTCAAAATTTATGAGCGTATTGCTAAATATAAATCCGCAAATAATAACGTTTCCTTATACGTCCATTTTTAAAAAAATATAACATTACAACAAAGTATCAATGATATCTTATAATTTTCAATTATTTATTGTAACGGTACTTATGGGTACTATACACTGTGTAAGGGTATTTGTTGAGACCGAAGATGGGAACAATCTTTTCAGAAGTAGTCAGCGTCCGAATTTTGGCAAATATATATTTCCATATAGTAGCGCATGATTCATTAAAATTTGTATCACAAATAGAAGTATTAATGAATTATCAGTGAATTTCTACTTTCCATTCTGTATCGGTAGTTGTCTATACGAAATACTGTTGTAAGGGTGATTCCGAGGTCCTAACTGGAAATAATATGGGCGATTACAATTACCTATTCGCTGTCAGTCAGCTTGCAAATATATCTGCAGTAGTAAATTAGAATAGTAAATGACAAAAATTGAGGACTTCATTTTACATACTAATTAAAAGACAATATTGTCTTTTGTAAAGATATATACTGAAAGACCGATTACGGAGGACTATCGGTATTTCTTGGGATCATTCAGATGGAATATTATTCGATGATCAAAACAATTACTTCTAAAATCTGATTGTAGTAATGAAGAGGTATAATGCAATATCTCGCGTGTATATTTCCGACAGAACATATACAAGTATGACTTCTCTCTGTGGCAAGAACGTTTTTGTTTATATTTTCCACAATAATCCTGACAATATGGTCCCAAGAATCACCCTTATAACTCAGTAAGCGCTATTCCTAAGTATTATTGCTACACTGCGAAACGAAAAATCAATATATCTACTGCTAAACTATAAATAGATTGATATCTGTTAAATATATTGAGAGGTCATACGCAATCTGTAAAAAGAAGAAAGAAAATAGCATACTGTTATCTCAATGTAGAACATCATTGAAGTAAATTCTATTATAATTAATTTTTATTGTAACAGTAGATATTAATTTTTCTTTTCGCATTGTAGCAGTACTTAGGGATACCGCTTCCTGAGTGATAAAGGTAATTCTTGGGACCATAATCACAAATAATGATGTCAATATTTATGAGCTTCTGCGTATTGCTAAATATAAATTCGCAAATAATAGCGTTTCCTTATGCGTCCATTTTTAAGAAATATATCACTACGACTAGTTATCAATGATATTTTAATTTTCAATTGTTTATTGTAACGGTACTTATGGGTACTATACACTGTGGAAGGGTATTTGTTGAAACCGCAGATGGGAGCAATCTTTTCAGAAATAGTTAGCGTTCGAATTTTGGCAAATACAAATTTCCATATAATGGCATATGCTCCATCAAAATTTGTATCACAAATAGGAGTATTCATGAATTTTCAATGAATTTCTACTTTCCATTCTGTGTCGATACCAGATACTGTATTGTAAGGGTGATTCTGAGGTCCTAGCTAGAAATAATATTGGCGATTTCGATTATTCGGTGTCAATCAGCTTGCAAATATATCTGTGATAGTAAATTAGGAGACGATTCTGATAACTTTGTCGTCTTGATTTAACGGTGATTTCTGGTAGTATTTTTAATGCTGAATAAAAAATTGTATAGGTCTTATAGGGCTAACTGCTCTAGTTTCGAGACCAAAGTTATCTGAATCGTGCCTAAATTAGAATAGTAATCGACAAAAATTGAAGACTTTTTCATTTTACATATTAATTAAAAGACAATGTTGATTCTTGTAAGGGTATATACGAGGACCGGACGAGAAACGGTATTTCCTTGGACAATTCGGTAAGAATATTGCGTTTTGTGAGTAAAAGCATTAAAATATAATTTCACTATTTATTCTATAAGTATCATACCTATATTATTATATTAATGGAAATTTTTCATCCAAATATAATCGATGATACAAATACTTTGCAAGAGCATTCTACTTTGAGATAATAGTTACGTAATTTATACTTGTTATTCTTAAATATTTAGCTATATACATGGATTCTAATTTTATTTTCATTATTCACTCAGAGTTTTTATGCCATATTAATATCGATGTATATCACAGATTCGTAAATGATCTTGGCATTAGAGTTATAATCTATAACAGTTATTATAATTGATATCTGTTGCTATGTATCTTTAATATAATAATATATACATATATACATTATATATGGATATAATATATGATACTTAATAAATAGTGAAATAGTATTTTAATGCTTTTGCTCACAGGACGTAATATTCTAACCAAATGGTCCTAGGAAGTACAATTTGTCGTCCGAAACCGGTCTTCGTATGCATATAGCCTTATAAGAAACAATATTATCTTCTTTAATTAATACGTAAACTGAAAAAGTGTTCAATTTTTGTCGATTACTATTCTAATTTACCAGTGCAGATATATTTGCAAGTTGGTTGATATCGAATAATCTCGTAATCGTCAATATTATTTCTAGTTAGGACCTCGGAATCACCCTCACAACATAGTATCTGGTATCGACAACTACCGATAAAATAGAATAAAAAATGAAAGTTTACTGACAATGAATACTTCTATTTGTGATATAAATTTTGGTGAGGCATACGCTATATGCCATATGGGAATATGTATTTGCCAAAATTCGGACACTGACTAATTCTGAAAGTTGTTCCCATCGGCGGTCTTATTAAATATCTTTACATAGTATAGCATTACATAGTATCATAGATTGCAATGAATGATCAAAAATTAAAATATCATTGGTAACTATAGCCATAGTGTAATATTTCTTTAAAAAATCGATTTCTTAAAAATCACCGCATGATTTGCGAATTTTTACTTAGCAATACGTAGAGCCCATAAATGTTGACATCATTATTTATAATTATGGTCCCAGGAATCACTCGTATAATTCAGTAAGCGGGACGCCTAAATACTGCTACAATACGAATCGGAAAAATAATATCTACTGATAAACTATAAATAGAATGATTTCTGTTATAAATACGTTGAGAGGTCGTACTCAATTTGTATAAAGAAAAAAGAAAATCTGGAAATCACTCTATTAGCATCCTAATGTAGAACAGCGTTGAAGCAAATTTTATTATAACTGTTGCCAAGATTGTTAATGATTTTGTGATATACATCGATATTAGTATGATATAAAAAATTTGTGTAATAATGAAAGTAAAACTAGAACCCATGTACAAAGCTAAATATTAAAGAATAGCGAGTATAAATTACATAATCATTATCTCAAAATAGAATGCCCTTGCATAGCATTTGTGTCATAGACTTTATTTGGCGAAAATGTTCCTTTAATATAATAATATACATATATGTATAAAATATTATATAATACTTAATAAATAGTGAAATTATATATTTTAATGTTTTGGTCACATTACAATATTGCAGAACGCTATTCTATTAGAATGGTCCCAAGAAGTACCGTTTATCGTCTGAAACCGGTCCCCGTATATACCCTTTCAGGAAACAATATTGTCGTACTTAGTACGTAAACTAGAGAAATCTTCAATTTTCGTTAGTTATCATTTCAATTTACATATAATGTATATACGCATATACATTATACGTTATTAAAATATTAGTAATTACTCTTACAGTTTCTGTATATTACTAGGTGCAAATAATGCATATCGATCACAACAATTTAACGGAAATTCTAGTTGAAAGCTTGTGTGTTTATATATTTTTATTCCATTGTTATTTGTTAATACTTTGAGAAAACGAAGTGCTTTCCGTGATTACGTGTGCAAAATATAGGGTTTGCTTAGTTTATTGCGAAATACTTTATCGATATACTGAAGTACGCAATTGTTAATCATTTCGAGCCGAATAAAAATTTCTAATATTTCACTTTTAAGAATTCTTTTCAATTTTTTTAAAGTCGGCGCCAAGTTACTTTCGAGAATTCTTTTCAATCTTTGAAATCTGTGTCAGATTACTTTTAAGAATTCCTTTTTAATTTGACGTCGAATTCAAAAATTGAAAAAACATTTTTTAAATATTATTTCATATATTTTATAGAGCTTTTTTAAATCGGCCGTATTAAAAAAAAAATTTTTTTCTGTTAATCGTTTGCACAGTATACCTATTTCATATTTTTCAAATTTCGAAAATCATTCTGGATAATACGTGCAAAATCGGTATTTTATTTCGGTATCTTTCGACTTCGCAATGGCTGCGTTCAGCAGAGAAAGCTACTTTGCAACTGTTGTAAAATTTGTGAATCCGATTGGTATAAGCTTTTAATCTCAAGCGAAACCAAAAGAATACACTAACAAGATTCGAATTTTACAACAGTTGCAAAGCATCTTTTTTTGTTGAACGCAGCGATGCGATTGTTTTGATTTGCGACCTCTCTCGACTTCACATTGTTATTCAGTCGACATTCGTCCAACGAGTAGGACGCTCTGTAACTGCCGGCGTTCGTGGAGTGTTAAAGAATTGCTTGATAAAAATGTTTGCCTTAGTGCTTTTCGAAGACGGTGTATATTATATCTGCAAATGAAAGAGATATAATAAAGAAGAAAAATGTATGCAGTATTCGGTACAAAAATAGTGGACGATACATTGGAAAAATCATAGCTCTTAACGGTAAGTATAATTCATGTTTATATTATAGGACAAAGAACAAATCATAGGATTATTTACATGCATTTATTATATAATCATTAATATTAAATCTGTAGTAAAGCAATGTAAATGGCGTGCTTGTATAGTCGGATATAATAATATAGTCCTCGAATTATTCTTCTAATTCAGTATACGGTACAAATTACCGAAATAATGTTTTAAGGTTGTAATTACTATTTATTACTACTACGAGTTGAAAATAACAGCGAATATCGTTACTTAAGGATGTATTACCTGTACAGTTACATTTAAAGTTAAAATTAATGCGAATCATAGTGTGTATCTCAGTGAGAACTTTGACTGATTGTGAGTTTAAAGATATTAGCAAAGATCTTCGTTTATATTCTTAATATACGATGGAATACTATGTCTATCGTATCAAAACATACATTTCACTAATTATTGTTAACGTATGCTTTCTGCAGTAGTAGAAATTATTGTTAATTATACGGATTTTTTTACAGAGAGTTGTTTTGTATTATATATTCGCATATGGTCCTGGAAAGGACCTCTCTATCTCTGTTTTCGGTGCCCAGATTTACCTATACAATGAAATATATATGATAAACATATTTTATTCTAATGAGATTTAGTTTTTATTGAAATTGAATACTGTTTAACGTTTTTATTTACTTTAATTTTTATTTGCAAATTTACAGATAAGAAAGAAGAGCTGACTGCTTTAAAGAATAAACTTGAAATTAAAAGAAAATCCGACGAAGAAATTTTTTCTACCGAGTGCGTTTCATCGGCCAAATCTTCCCGCTCTAAAAGACCTCATACTTCCCCAGTAAACACCGGTATTTGTGATATATACATATAGTATAATGTAGCGTAATGTCTTTATATTCATCCTGCACAAGATTATATATGTACCTATATTTACAGCGCAGAAAAAATCAGACCTTTCTAATAAGAAGGCACAAAAGAAGAAACGACGTTTCAATCGCGCAAACGATGGACATGCACGTATGTATATTTCACGAAGATATGATTTACTGCTCAAATAAAAGTTAGATTATTTTTATAGAGAAACTAGTTTATTAAAATCGAGTTTTTTTACAGCAACTGTTGAAATTGATTCGTCAGAGCTTTCGACGAAGCCAACTTCTCTCGAAAATGATTCAACTCCTTCCTTCGTCACTAAGAATGTTCGTTCGTTGGGGACTTTGCCATTGAATATGGCTGAAATCGAGCTCGAAAAAGCTAAAGTGATCGCATTGCCTACAGCAGCGGATAATGAACAAATCGATACAGACATCGACTTTATGTGCTCAAACGAGCTACGTCTTGCAGCCCAGAATGTGTGTTTGTCGGAGATATTGCCATTGAATACGACTGATTCAAAGCTCAAAAAAGCTAAAGTGATTGAATTGCCTCCAGAAGAGAATAATAAACTAACTGATACGACTGTTGATTATGCATGTTCCAATGAGCTACAGCTAACAAACCAGAGTAAAAGTGAGCACACTTTCTGAAAATTTAAGTCTTTTGGTAGTCGATGTCATCTTTGAGAAAACAATTGTAATATTGTCGTGGGAATAATGCAGAATAATAGTGGTGGAAGTGGTGTAGCTGCACAGATTTGCATCCAAGATTTCTTTTTCTCTCATGTTATATTGCAAGTTATATGGTAAAATTTTATTATAGCTGTAAATTGTTCTTTAGAGACTTTTCATTGTACGTTTTGGTTACCCTCTGAAGTTTATGTATTTTTTTATAAAATTACTTCAATATTTTGATAATCTCGTTTCTCTCTCTCTCTCTCTCTCTGTTCCTCTATAGATCTATGTTAAGCAGTATCACGATTTGAAATATTTTTGTAATTGTGTGATGTTAAAAGCGTCTTTTTTCGCATCTTAGATAATGGACAAGTTTTTCTTTCGATATTATTTAAAAGCGATCAATTTTGCAACAAATACTGCAAGGCTACCTTCATAAATGTTACGTTCGATTATAGTAATTAGTTTATTGAAATCAAATAAGTTTCAGGAAATGATGACGTTTTTTCTCCGGAGCTTCTCTCGAAGGCGCCTACTTCTACTGATAATGTTGGAGTTCTCTGCCTTATTGAGGAGACTATCCATTTATCAAAAACATTACCGGCAAATAATGCGAGTAAAGAATCCAGTCAGATTGAAGAGCGCGAAATGTCTCTGGCAACTGATAATCAACATACTAACCTATCCGTTGATCAGACGTTCTTGAACACCAAATTAAAAACTATGTCAACGGAACTATCTTCAAGTTCGCAACATCCTGATACACTTGATAGCTCGGCTATTTTAAGCATCACTCCGATTTCTCTAACGAATTTAACAGTTCCTGAAGAAAGTTCGTAGATTGAGTATTATATAGATTTAAACAAATATATAAGGCATTCTTGAACAACTGAAATTATGCTGTGTCTTATTCTAGTTTTGTACGATTACCAAAAGTATTTTTTAAATAAAATACAACATTAAAATTTTTTAAATGAAATACAAAAGTCGTTTCTGCGCTTGTTCTAAAATGAAATAAATAATATAATTAAAGTTAAATTTGTGAACACCTTTTGGTAAAACTTTTTTCCTATTGTTCTTGTGCACACTTTTGGGAAGATTCCGATAATTTTGGCGCCTTGATTTGACGATGGTTTCTGGTAGTATTTTTTCACGCTGAACAAAAAATTATATAGGTCTTATATATAATTTTTTGTTCAGCGTAAAAAAATACTACCAGAAACCACTGTCAAATCAAGGCGCTAAAGTTATTGGAATCGTGCCACACTTTTTAATGCACAGGGAAAATAAATATGTGGAAAGATGATTTTTCGTTGTCGAATCTGTAAGTAAAGTATACGAAAAATAAATCTGAAAAAGTGTTAGAATTAAATGAATATAGAATGGCACAGTTGATGACAATTGCAATATATGTTATATGAGAAATTTACGAATATGTATTTAACTTCTGGTTTGTTTTTTTTTACAGGAAATAGTGCCGATTTTAATAATAGTGTGATATGGAATTGGGACGATCTTGCGTTAAATGTTTACAAATCTGTGCTTCCATTACAAGAACAAAATGAAAACATTGTTAACAAATCTGTGCTTCCATTACAAGAACAACATAATAACATTGACAAACCTGTGCTTCCATTACAAGAACAAAATAATAACAATAACGAAAGAAGAGACATAGAATTTTCGAATCCAAATTTTCGTACGGACAAAGGTCACAAAGGTCAGATGCACGATCTCTAATATATTTTATTTCACAACGCTTTCGAACAACTTATCCTTTATATTGCAGATGTTTTATTAGACCGATTTATTAGCGAGATCTCTAGCGAGCCTGATTTTTCAGACAAGGAAAACGACAATCATAGCTCTGTCGTCTCCAATAATTCCAGCGATTCTTCATACATGCCTGATTGTGAGAGCCTTAGTTCGAATGATAGCATAAGACAAAAAGAACAGAGTACTGCCGATGAGAATAATGTTTCTACGAGATCTCAAAATAAATCGACGGATTTGGATGCTTCTGTTACTGTCAATAAAGTTGGACACAGCGCACCAGACGACGTTGAAATGTTCGTAAAAAGCGCTGAATCTGGAATTAAAAAAAACTTTTGTGTTTTCTGCAAGACGGAACAAGGAAAGTTAAGCCGACATGTTACTCGTAAGCACAAAGATGAAGAGGAGGTGGTTCAATTTCTGAGTTTTATGAAAGGATCTAACGAACGAAAGAAAATTATGGAAAAGATTCGAAAACGTGGACAATTCTATTTTAATACGAATAGAGATATTAATACTGGAGAACGAAAAGTGACACGAAGGCCAAATGCCAAATATAAAAAACTTGCCACAGATTTCGCGACGTGTCCATCATGCCTTGCTGATTATGCAAAAACTTCTCTTCGACACCACTATCGAAAATGTGCGAAAAAAAATTCTGCAAAACAAAGATCGATTCTAACATCATCAAAAAGATTAGTCGGTCGTATTCATCCTAAAGCATGTGATATACTTCGGAAACGAGTTTTTCCTACGATGCAAGACGATAATATAGCAAAATTGATACGCTATGACGAACTCATTATCCTTTTTGGTAATAAGCTATGCCAAAAGTACAAGGATCCCCACTTCTATGACATGATTCGTCAAAAACTTCGACAACTTGGACGTTTTCTTCTAGAAGCGAAGAAACACAATAACGAAATTTATGACTTCTTCAGCATTCTTTATCCGAAGTATTATGATACTACGATCGCTGCAATTCAATCGCTTGCTGGTCTAAACGATTCGGGAACTGGCTTCAAAATACCTTCTCTAGCTACGTCCTTGGGTACATTAATTAAACAGATCTGTAAGGTATGCATTTCGGAATGGATTAAAAAACATAATAAAGAGAAACAAAAATATGCTGAAAATTTTTTAAAGCTCCTGACCGAAGACTATGCGTCAAGTATTGCTCGAACAGCTTTAGAAACTCAAGCTCGTAAAAAAAGACAATCGACTGTAGTTTTGCCGTCGAAAAATGATATTCAAAAACTACAAGTGTATCTTCGCGAAAAATTGAGGAAGAATTATAAAGCTTTGAACGAACATTTTTCGAAGAAGGCTTGGCATGATTTAGCTGCGAGTGCTCTTATTTCTATTCAGCTGTTTAACCGACGTCGGGCAGGCGAAATCGAACGGATATTAATTAAAGATTTCCAAAATTACCAAAAAATCGATGAAAACACGATTGGTGAAGCGTATTCCAAATTTTCAATCGAAGAAAAGAAGGCAGCTAAAAATATGTGCGATTTACAATCCGGGGAAAATTAAACCGTACAGTACCGGTATTATTGCACAGGGAACTTTTAGTGTGCTTAGAACTTCTTTTAAAGAACAGGCTGTTATTAAATGTAAATAAAAGAAATCCGTATTTGTTCGGCATTCCGGGTACATTCAAAGGAGACTATAAGTATCTCAGAGCCTGCGTATTAATACGCAAATTTGCGGAGGAATGCGGTGCTAAGAAACCGAATACTCTAAGAGGAACTGTTTTGCGAAAACACATAGCTACAATGTGTGTAAATTTTAATCTTTCTGAGAATGAAGTATCTGATCTCGCCAATTTTTTAGGCCATGCCGACCGTATACATAAAGAGCATTATAGGCAGCCTATAATAACGAGAGAAATACTGCAGATATCGAAATTATTAGAAGCTGTACAAGGCAAGCAAAACGATTCTGAAGACGATTCGGACAACGATAGTGAGACTGAGCTCAATGTGAATGAGCCTAGCAGTGTCACTTTAGATGCACCAGATGAAAACGTTTCCATTGATAATCATGAAAATTCTACAACGGCATCTACTTCCCAGCATGCGAATTGTAGCAATGTATCTGAACCCGAAGAGGATTTGTCAGATGCAGATATTTTTGCAGAACCTAAAGCAAAAAAACAAAAAAAACGATCAAGTACACATAAATAAGATATTCATATTTTTATATTCATAAATAAGATAATCATATATTTATCATAGTCCGATTAGTCAATTCACTCATGTATTCTTTCTTTCAGCTTCACCGTTTGGAAAATGTAGCCGCGTTCGTTGGACTGAAAAAGAAAAAAAAGTAGCACTCCAAGCTTTTCAAACATGTATTATCTCGAAAACTTTGCCCTCATTTCAACAGATTCAAGAAGTAATTGATGCCAATCCAGGAGTTTTCAAACGAAATATCGCGACAGTTAAAACATGGATTAGCAACCAAATTAAAAAAAACGGAAAGGCATAGAGAAAATATATAATATATATTATGAGAGATGAAAAAAATCTGTATTAAATTTACATTATAAATGTAATAATAAAAATATAAAGAAGATGATTTTTAATTATTCTTTCTTACTCTGTTCCGAAAATTAAAAAGCGCGTAAAATTTGGGAAAGCTGAATTTCATGTGAATCTGATCCTTTTCTTCTACTCAACTTATACATGCAAGTGATTCTTAAAACAGAAGACAGAAACTCAAATAGAAATCCCCCAATCTTTTGTAGAATAGAGTGTTTAAGAAGGTATGACCATCAGATCAAATCCGAATTAATGATTTTAAAGTTTTATGTAGTTTTAGAATGTGTATGTATAATCAGAGTTAAGTAACTCGTTACTTGTAACAATATTACAGTTAGAAGTTTTTTTTTTCGGTAAATTAACTTCGTTACTTTTTTCAATCTGGAACTGTAACTTAATTACTTTTTTTATAATTAGTAACTAATTTAATAGTTATTTTATATATTTCCTATTCCTCTCTCTTTAAGAGAATCCCTCTTTAATTTCTTTAAAAAAATTTTTCTTCTATTTGAATGAAATTTTTATGTTACATTTCTATGACATCGAATTGCAAACATAATTTTTAATTTTCTAAGCTGTATACATTTTTCAATTTTTTAATGATTTATTTAAATAATATCAAGTATAAAAATAAGATAAATTGTGATTTTACGCTTTTTTTGTCACAATGATAACATGTTGTTTATGAATCATTTCTAAGACTAGCTGTACTAAAACTATTTAATCATGAAAACAAAATTATATTATATATAAGAAACAGCTGTCGTAAACTTTTTTAATTAACTCGCCTGAATTTATTGCTCTGCTCCAGTAAAACTCGCAGACTCTACTTGTTTTGTGTACCATCATATCATTTTTCACGATATTAAGGGATTTTTTAATACATGGAGATATGAAAATTTAATGAGCAATAACCCTAATTCATCAAGATTCATTTACATATATATATAGAATGTTAAGAAATCGTGAAAAAGATCATTCAATCCTCTTAACCTTCTAAAATACGTGTAAAAAATTCGGCCCCAATATGTATCGATCTATAAATAACAAAAGTCCTGATATTGACCGATTCATGTAAATAACTAAAAATCTAAAATATCATCCTTGGTACGATATACATAATGATATCGATAATATTGTATACCATCAAATCGAAATATAGATTTATGTATACTTGATTTGAAATATGTACACTCGGACCTCATAAGTACCCCTTTATAAATAAATATATATATATATATATATATATATATGTATAGTAACCTTATCAAAAATTTAATCCTTCAATATTTTTCCTAAAAATGATTCAAAAGCCTTCAAGATGTGTGTAATAGAAAATTAAAAACCATGTAATCAAGTTACAAAAAGCGGCGATAAATATCCAGGAGCTACAATACAAATAAAAAATGATGTAAAATAATAAATAGAAACAAACAAAAAAATATATTTTTTAAAAAGTAACGAGCAAATCTTTCCTTAGGGCACTTGCGGATATTTCACATCGAAAAGTTAAATCGCATCGGCGCGGGGAGTGCATCCTGCTCGAAGCAGGGTACAGGGGTACGGGATAAAAGAACGGAGCTGTCTGCCTCGCGTCGCGGAACCCTTGAGGCTTCAGCTATACGTCCTCCATTGCCTCGCTCTCTTTCTCTTTCTCACTTCGTTTTTCTACATCCGTTCGATTCTCCCGCTCATCCCTTGGGGCTGCGTAACACGTGCGGGTGGATTGCGAGGGTGGGTTCGAAGGCGACGGCTATAGGAGCGGTGGTTGAGGGACCCAGAGACGGGGGAGGTTGAAAAGGTGGTCGGGAATCGCGCAAGAGTAACTGCTAATAACAATGTTTTCTCACCCCTTTGCGTTTTAGCGGCATGGGAAAGAGCAGAAGAGACAGGGGGTGAGCATGCCATCTCTATCCTCGCGCGCTTTTGCTACCCCACGTGGGACCGCGCTTGCTTATACACCCTCCGCAATCAATTTCGTCAATACTGCTTGTTGCGGACGGGGCATGAGGGAAAGGCAGGGAGGGGTGGGGGCGAAAAGGGGATGAAAAGAGGGTCGCTGTTTCGCCCGCGGCAGCCTCTTGCCCTCTTCGTACTCCCTCTCCCTGCCCTAGCCATTCTACGAGAGGGGCCGTTGATGGATTTTTACGTTCGAACGATGGCGCTACACCGAAGTCATCGAGACCTTTTGTTTTCGACTCTCGCTCGAGTTTTGATTAAAGGTATTATGTAAGTAGCGCTGAAGCGGTAAGACTGCGGACTGGGAGTGAACAAAAGGGTGAAAGAGATGGTCGAGGGTGATTAAGTTGCGTGGTTGAGGACGATCGAAAGTTCCGGGGTTTGATGAGTTTTATCAATTTTCAATTTCTCCTGTCCTTTGTATTCTGTCTACAAAATCGTGTAATGTTTCTATGCGTAATTATTAAATTACTAATTATTTTTAAATTAGTAAAACTTATATGTAAACTCTCCGTATTTTGTTAGCTTTTCTTATAAATAAGAAAAATATAAACAATTAAATGTACGGACATTTATAAGAATTTTTAATTTGTTATTTTATTTAAAATTTAACACTCTTTCGTCTTCAGTGCAAAGGTACTTAAATATTGAGGATGTCTTCTAGTTTTTTAGTTATTTCTTAGAAAGATCACTCTTCGTGTTCAATGCTTTATCCCTTCTATGTTGTATTCTCGAGAAGGGTCGGGTGATAGATTTTTATGTTCGTACTGCAGCACCGATCCCTTTATTTTCTCCCTTCTACGTTTTTATATCGAATCCACTTACACTCTTACATTGCAGTTCCCGCTCGGATCGTAATTAATATTGCCATACAAGTAGCTGCATCGAAAAAAGATCGTGCAGATATTGAAGAATTATTGCTCGGTGGGGAATGGTACTTTTGTTGTAATAGGATATAAATAACACAGTAATTTTACAATCGACGTGTTTCAGTAGTAAAAGGTCATAAATAACTGAAAAAATAAAACGGTTGTGGATTTTCCAATATTTATAAATAAATTTAACTTTATTGAATAAAGAATTAAGAAAATTAATGTGCTACTAAATTGATTAATTTATAAAATCTGTTTACTAGTTTAATATAATGTAGTTTTTTTTACATATTTATATTATAACATGTTGCAATATATTTCTTTTCTAATTTCTTTTCAATTACTTTGCTAAGATGCTCAATATCTTTTTTGTGCTTTCGGATATAAGAGATAACGGTAAATTTTCGTTTATACCGACGGATTTTCTTTACATCCGGAACAAAACAGTATATACCAGATAAAGGAAGAGAAACAATTTACTCCTCTAATACGCAGGTCCGTATACCCATAAATATTATTGCAAGGTTTCGGTCTGTAGGGTGACCATAACAGTTCCCATGATGCCCTTGAAGATCTCGAGAAATGATGCTTTTCAGTAAAATAACAGCCCTGCGGGCATCTCGGACCCCGGTCTTCTATTCTTTCTCCAGCGCCCTTAGATAATTGGACTTCAGGATTCTGTGCAAATATAATGATAATAAAACAGCATCCTCATTCAATGGAGATATGATTGACGTAAAGATAATTGAAGTTGAAGTTATAATTAAAATAAAAGCGAATAAGTTGTGGAACATGCTTTTATTCACGTAAATTAAATATTAAAGTTTACAGTACGAAATTTTGAAAATAATTAATATGGAAACTCACAATCAGTAAAAAAACATTAAGCTTTTACGTGTTAGTACAATATGGCTTTATAATATTTTTATTATTGTAGCTTATAGAATTATTGTTATAAAATAAAAAAATAATCCCAATTCACAAGTTATTAATATTGTCAACCAGTATTTTAGTGTATCAGTTTGAATGTTTAAAATCCTCAATTTACCTATATTTCTTCACATTTTTTTATGAAGTAAAACGATTTGCGCACATTTCATTAAAAATTAAATTCCCGGAAATCAAAAGAGTTTTAACTTTACAAACAAAATAAATAAAAATAGATAAATTATTAGTATTATAATTTACATATTAGGTAAATATTACAACTTTGTGCCCATAGATCATTGAATTAATTTCTTGTCATCTCTCCAAGTAAACTCTGAGCTAACTAATGATTTTGCTGTCAACTTAAATGCTGATTAATTCTGCAAGCCTTCTCTATCCTTTCGATAATCTACGAATACTAAAATTGCTACTGCATGAAACATCTACAGCGGCAACAATACCCTCGAGGACTGACGATATACTCGGATTAAGGTGGCGTTACTTTTTTCACGCATCCCTCACGTAAATATCGATTATCCCGTTTATCCGGATCATCCCGGCAGATTGAAATTACTGTCTCGGCTTCTAGAGATCCGCGAGCAGCCATTTTGTCGATATAAACACAAAAAATTGGCTCGTCTCCAGTAAGGAAACGTATCTTCTTCGATCGATACATAGATAAAGTATTCAAAGTTAATAAAACATCTCAATTTAAAAATAATAGATATTTGCTTTATTTTATAAAAAAAACAATACTGTTTTATTTAATAAACAAATAAGCTATTTACATGGACATAACTTCCATTAAAAAGTGCAAAAGAGCATGTAAAAATAATAAAAATATTTTACGCTACATTTTATTCTTCCATTTGTCGGCCACCAAGCGTCGCGAAATCGCGATTCTTCGTTCGCTTACAAAATGAGCTCTTTTTGTCGCAACTTTAAATTGTTTATAACGGGCGTGAAATTTCGCGGTCGCCGGGCGAGCGGGTCCTGAACTGGTTCTGCGACCGCGACGAAATGGAAATGGCCGGCACGATCAGATAGTCACGCACGATAATGTCGCCGAGAGCGTTCGTCAGAACCTTACTGACCGTGTGAAGGGTTCCTTAAATGCGTCAGGATTTTGTAGATGAGTGCGCACGAGTTATGATGGCTTGTATGGCCTCAGAATGTGGCATTGTGAGAATGCGCTTCGAATGTTGTGAGTTTAAAATGTAAATTTATATTTCAGATATTTATTCTCGTCTTTCTTGTAGTATAAGTAACAAGTAGTATAATACCGTATAAAAAGAACATGTAAGAAGAAAATAACAAGTAAAATAATGACATGTAAAAAGAAATTTTGTGATATTTTTAAATAATTGCCCTAAGAAAGAATATTTAATTTTAGGTAGTACCTAATGAATAACAGTGTAAAATGATGATAGTAGGTAGATAGCAGCGAGAAATGATCTTTTGATACATGAAAAAGCTCAATGAGGAATGATATCACGCATTGAAAGTAATCTTCGCAACGACAAAGCTTTCAGCTTATTCAGTGATTCATTTTTAGCGGCCGGAAATCTCTAAAGCGCCTCATGATGGCTCATAACTCTGAGAAAACGATAATCCGTCGACGTCATTATAAACGATACTCTCCGTCGCGTCGGTCAATCGCGAAATCGCTCCACTGTCGCGCGAATAAACGCGCGGAACCGGCGCGTTTCAATTACTAGTCATTACGAATCGCGCCGGCAACGAAATTACAACGTCGCCCGACACGTAAATAAATCCGATCGCGCGCGAATTACTCGCCGTGTTTCCCCGCTTCAATTGAGTTTTTGCGTGGTATAAAAAAAAAAGAACTCATACACGCATGCCAGCCATGGTTGCGCGCTATCATATTTTATCCATAAATCAAACGAGCACTCTCGCGAGCTTTGAGTCGAGTTTGGATTTTGTCCCATGCCAAAAAATTCGTCACAAATTTCATTGCCTTACCGCTGTTAAAAAAATTATAAGGTGTTCGTAATTGTTGATTCTTCACTACTACATTAGGATCAATACGCCAATACAATTTTTTTTTAAATTGAAGTGCATATTGTATTTTGATAACATATCTAATTACCTTATTTCAGAATAATCTCATTAAAACTGAATTTTTATATTATGTATAGCCATATTTTCTTTAGTTAATATATTTTATTTTATTTTATCCTTCGCATAATATATTTTTTATTTATAGTATGACTAAAATTATTATCACTATTGGCATTTAGTATGAAAGTATAACTTCCAGAGATACATCAAAGAACACATTCCCCTATCAATTTCTACTTCTTTGATCATGCCTCCTCACATACTTACGTCACAATCGCTTCTCTCTCCGAACAAATCGCGACCGAATCTGACTTCATTTGCGGAAGTCGCTCGAATGTGAAAGAATCCGCTTCATAGCACGCATGGCCGATCATCCCCTTGCTCGCTCGCGGCGATCGGGAGAAAAAATTCCGACGGCAATCGCGATCGACCGTGTGGTGGAGTTGCGTATCTATTAGGTGATTGCCGCAATGCGTGAGGAATTATCGCGGAACAGCCCGCGTTCTATCATGGCGCTATCACGAGAAAGTGCAATCGCTCGACGCCAATCCGCGATCGGATCCACGCGATCAAAAAGGGTTGAGGCAGGAATGCTGGGCGGAATGTTGCACAGCGAGGGTGCGTAAATACGTACCATGTTACCACCGATGTTTGTACGTGCAAGGATACGAACAAACACGCGTCGCTATGTATTCCAAATTGCCATTTATGAAATTAAATTTCATGGTCTGTGGTATTCAGTTGTATCTAGCTTGTTGATTCTTGCTGGTCGGTGAACTCTCTTCCCATCTCCATTGTTTATTCTCGATTGGATCTGAGCGGCATCGATCAAGATCATTGATCATTGGCTGATCGAATGTCGGATTGGCTTCGCTCTTTACAAAAGTATTGTATACTTTGTATAGGGTCTCTTATATCAGTTTTCTCTTCATTTTAATATTTCTAATTAAGGAGAAACTATTAAAAGACATAGAATATATAATTAGCATATTTAATTACAACACAGACAAGTTTTTATTTCCAAAGTATTTTCGTCAAAATTTAGGAAAGCTCTCAGAATAGTTATGTAATAATTATTTTATGTTCAGTAAAAAGCTCTTAAACTTGAGGCTTAATTTAAAATAATTTTTGTACGTAATTGATATTTGTTTCTGATAATAATGAAAAAAGAAGGGCTAAAAGTATTTCTCAAATTATAATCTTAAGAAAAGTCTGAAAAGCGGAATAAAAATTACATGTACAATCAACTATTAAGTATAAATGAAAAAAGTTTATTGCTATAATTAGAATTTATATTGATGACAGTCTCTATTATTTCGACAGACTTTACACGCTTTCACGAGAAGTATTAGTACGACGACATTATGGAACATTGTCGATCCTCTCACATATGATCGCAGGATCGTCAATAAAGAGATAGGAGGGTGAATAGCCCTTGTAATTTCGAACGTGCGGCGAGAAGACGCGGTAGAGAAGAGGCGGTACGCAGATGCGCGTGTGCGACGCGTAATTAAATAAAAGGTCCATCAGTTATAGCGATGCTCCGAAACCGACGTTAGGCGTCGACGCGATAGAACACCCAAGGGAGCCGCGATGCGCACCGTTAAATCAGCCGAACGCGAACGAGCATGCATCATTCCCAGCATGGTAAATGCGTAACTAGCCAGTCATTGATTAGACGCCGGACACGAATGACTCAGGGAATTGTTTGCTACTTATTACGAGCGGAGAAGTCCTTCGTCATCCAGGAGATATACGTTTGAAAAGTAATTCGGCATCGTTACGCACAAAGGGAAACAAAGTATATTGCTTTTGCTGGATAAAAACATCTGTGTTCGTTGCATAGGTACTTTTCAAATATCTATAAAAGCGCATTTGAAAATGTTATTAATATTACGTGCAGTGCGAAATTGGAAGAAAAGTATTGAAATAACGCGATTATTAGAATAAAAAGAAATTATTGTAATTTTCTAATTGTAAGAAGAATTTCATCAATTTTGTAATAATTGGCTGTAAATCTTCATTGTTCTGAACGGAATTTTAATAGCACACAACTTCTAGTGTCGATCCGAGTGATTTGTCCAACCAGCGAAGAGTTATCTCGCAGTTCGTAACAGTCCTTAAACAATGACATGGCCGTGTTTAAATAATGATCGCTGCGTCGTGCGATCGAGGGCGATTTGTAGAGATCAGGTGTACCGAAGGCGAAACTACCCCCCGAAAATGGATTGAATCGAATTCCAAAGGGCCCGGGGGTCGATTAGGGTGAAGCCAAACGGGAGATGCGAGAGATTTCTCGAGGAAGTGGAGAGACGTCGCCCGTCTATCTCGATTTACCGAACGTCTCTCTGTTGCTCCTCGGTCATTTTCCTCCTCATCCCCGTTGACGTTTCCCCCGGTGCGTTCAAGCAAGCACGTTCCACTTAACATTTCCATCGAATTTTTCCGCGCCATGAAACACCGTATGAGCGTTTTTCGTCGCGTTTACACGACTCCCCATACTTTGATCGACTAAAGTCGATTGTTTCTTATAACGCATGGCGTCCCAAGCCTATTTATTGCCGTTCCTTTCATCTACAGATTCTTTGGATAATTCAGGTTCGGTATTTTCTCGACAATAATTTAATTAAGCATTATTATTATAATGATTCAATCCAGTTAAGTCACTGTTTATTATTAAAATTTGTATGTTTCTTACATATTTGTATAAAAATATATATTTACTTAATATTTAGTAATCCAGAAAGATTGAAGAAAATTCAGTAATACAGATGTCAGGCATTTGAGATCACTAAAAAAGAGCTCAGGAGCTGTAAATATTTAAGAAACCGGATATTCATGGAATACAGGGAAATCTAAAAATTTAAATGCCCAAACATCTAAGGATCTAACAAGCCTATAATAATTCATAGATTCAAAGCTCCAAAGACGGGTCGAGACAATCCTGAGCCGCTCAGTTCGCGATCAAAGCGAATGCTAGCATTATCTTTTGAGATGTCAAAATCAGTCCTCGGTCCCTGTATCTGGTTTCTGTCGAGCGCTTCCTATCGAAATCAAGCGCTTGCCACGATCGAGTAGCGGCCGACCCGCAAGATGAAAGACAAGGGTGGGCCGGGGTTGGGATACGTTGGCGCAAGGTGGGGGATGGGGGAAGAACGGAGCAGGTATAGGTAATGTACCAAAAGTGCTTTACCGCCGGTCCATTTACGGAGATGAAAAGCACTCTCTGCCAAGTACACCGGTGGCCCCGGCCAAGGGCTCACGGCAGCTCAGAAGCGCCGTGCGCCCCTTCCACCCTTACGACGTAGTCCCGGTAGGCGACAGGGAAGAGGAGGGCGGAGCCCTCTCCATTTCAGTTTGCAACCAACCCTTTCACCAATTTGGCGACATTGCCCGGCGTATAACTTTTGGCATGGCACTACCGACAGTACCGACTATGACGGCGGTGAAGCGACGTGTAATAGATTACACGTAAGTGGACTACTACATGAGTACATGTCGCGTAGTATGCGCTATCGTGGCCGAAGGAAATCACTATGTAATGCCGAAATTTGCGGCGAGCGTGTCGGAAGTAAGTTCTCGCGTTTCCTCGCAATTGCGACAAGTTTGCAATAATTAGTGATTACGTTTACTTTGAAATATCACGTCTTGATTATAGATAAAGTTTTCTAAGATTTCCTACTCTATTTTTTTATTATATTGGCATTTCTTGACTAACAACAGCAATATCAGTAAATGAGATCACAATCAACTCCAAACGTTTTTTCGTTTGGAGCGGTCGAGGTTTGTCTTTAATAATATTATTGAAAATAAACTTTAATGAGTTGGATTAAAAAGTGTTATTCAAAATTAATTTCGCACACATAAATATATTGACGTAGCAAGCCGTGGGATTAAATGACGTAACGTGCATGTTGCGTGCGAATCAAATCTAATTTGATCGAAATTTCTCACAAGTCGCGCACATCCATTAAACAATCATCGTATCGGAAAGCAATCAGTTACTCGAAAGAGTCGGCATCCGATGGTTACGTTTAGATTATTGCGTCGCAACGTTAAGCCACGCCGTGTCGTACAAGGGCCGTTTGTCACATGAAGTCGTTACGGGGATGCGTCTGCACCGGCTGCGTTCGTCGGTAGCCCAACGAGGAGCAACTTTTGTGTGCGCATTCTGCGGCCCGAGACAGCACAGGGCGCCATTGTCGTGAGGCACATGAAGGGTAACGGCATTGTCCTCCATCGTGCTCCCTAACCATTCTACACCTCTTTCGCGCACTCAATAATGAAAATCGAAAGAATTGAATCTTTTTCCGCGAAAAAGAGAGTTCCATCGATCAAAATTTCGCGAATATTTTTGGTTTTTCAAAATCGTCTGATCATTCATCTTGTGCTGACCGCGCAACCAGAGATAGTAATAGCGAAGCTTGTTAATTCTTTTAATATTAATTTCAATTTCCGAGATCATAGAGGATATTATAAATTAACAATCTACTTAGCTACATTAAATTAAGATCAATCTTCCCTTATTAGTGACAATTTAATTATAAATTATACATTTATATTTTATCGAATACTAATAGCTTTACTCGTACCCTTTTTAATATTTAATGTACAGATAAATTATAGATTTTAAATTTACATTTAGTTAAAGTTTTTTACTTTTATATGCATAATTGCTGCTCTGGATTGCCTTATCATGAAAATTGGGTTCGATTGCTTTTCGTTAATGCAGCTTTATATTTTACTAACTTGATTATGTTAAATTACATTTATGTTGACTCTCAACGCGTGTCATAAAGCATTTTTATTTCGCATCCTTTTTATATGGCACAGCGTACGCAGTATAATCGAATCACCTTAAATACGTCGCGTCGGCATATTTAGTTATAATCGTATTGCGATTCGCAATCTACATGTTAAAAGCAGTTAATCGAGTCGTTTATTTCGAAAGTGGCGTTAGTCAAATTTTGGAACTAAATTTAAGCCGCGTTACGACACAAAGTGATGTAATATAGCCTTTTTCAATTCGATTCGAAGTATAAATTAAGTTACTTTAAAAATGATTGTTTATCAATTATCTCGAAACGTTTGCTGAATGTAATATAACGCGTATCCATCAAATAACTGAAAAAGATTTTTAAAAATACATTCTGTAAACACAAGTAATAAATGTAAATAATATTCTAACGCGTTTTTTTTATTTATCCACCGTTGTTTGAAAGAAAACGCGATCGCATTTGATATATCCATATAACTGTCGTATATATGTGATCAATAAATTAAGTAAGCATTTTGCTATATAAATAAGTGTAATTCATATGTAGTCTTCAAATCCTCGAAACAAATAAATCTGATTGTTGATTCCAGAGGGATTTGCATACTTTCATTAAACGGTGGAATATAAATTTAATATCTGTCGTTCCCTACACCAAGCTCCTGACGGGAAGGCTTCTTTCAAAAGCGAGCACTTCGGGGGCGGCATTGAGAAGGTGCGAGGGTGCGAGAAAGTTTGTCCGCGCGCGCGGCGATGAATGGCTGTACAAACTCGTGGCGCCGTATCAACCCTTCAAGCGTGGGAGTAGGATAAACCTAATTTGAAGGGTCGCGCGATTCGTTTTTGAAGGCCCGGCGCCCGGGCTTGCGGCCGACCGAAGCCGAATCCCTTGGGGGTGCTGGTGTGAGATGGTGGCTCTACAGCGAGCCGTGATTTTCGTTATCGAGGCTACCCTTGCGCACAACCAAGACAACGCGGCCCGACATGACAATGCCACCCCCGAGTGCATCCCTTCCGCCTTTCCACGCGTTGGTGCGACGCAACAAAAGCACCGAACCCCTCTTTACAAAGTGCTAAAATATAAACTTTTACGCGGCCGGCGGTCTTTCGCAGGATTAAACGTTATCGGTTTTTCAAGTTATCTATCCTGTTATCGGTATCGTTATTAGTGTCATTAGGTATACAGAATGTTTTAGAAGTATCACTGTTTATCGGATTAATTAAAAGATTTTTTAATAACGGACTGTGACGATAAATGCCGTGGAATGATTTTCTTCCGCGATGACTTGGGAATGATTTTTACAGTGGGACCATGAGCGATCCACGAGCGAGGGTCGGTTTCCGCTTTAAGGGTTTTCAACATTGCCATTCCGCATCTCCAAGCGGTCGTGAAGATTCTTATTCTTCGCTTACGCAGAATGCGGTTCGTTCATCGTTCTCCGGGGACCGAACCTTTCTTCTAGGGTCTTCGTGGTTTAAGGGTAACCACGATTTTGCACTTTCCCGCGTTCATCGAGGGTCGCGGCCGATACTTGTGCTTACATCTCTTCGGGGAACCGCACGTGTTTTGCATTCAAGATTTGTTCAGGACCCTTTCTTTCATCAAATAATTCAGGTTTATGACACGAACAGACGTTTGAAAGAAGAAGCGACACTTTCGACTTGACAGCTCTAATATTTTTTTCTCTTCTACTGCCGGTGAAATTTTAGCTTATCTATAATGTCCCAATTGTTTCCAAATTTCTCTGGATGTCAAGTTGGCACCGTCGAAATACCAACAACGATCTGTAGTATTAAAGGAGAAATACGCTCTATCCAAACGTATAATATTTTCTCTATGTTTTTCCTAGTTTTCGCAGAACAGCTTCAACTGTTCTAGTTTCAAGATGAATGATTGAAATAATAATAAAATGGTTATTAAAATAATAAACTCATATTTTTCGCTGTAGTGTAAAATTTGTTCTGTGGGAAAAACTCATTAAAGCTTAAATCGCATAGATCTATCGCAAACAAAATTTTAACTGTTTTCTTCTTCAGCATTTCTCACATTTCTTGTATTTAGAAAATTCCGAGTGAAGCAATTAATTCTCCCTTCTTCACCACGATATAACAGCTAGTAGTTTTCAGGTTCCGAGAGGTGTAACGAAAGATAGCGAGATGGGAACTTCACACTGATAGCTTTATTGCGTGATAGACGTTTAAAGATTAATTCGCGGTATTCTCGACATAGCAATCGATGGTAGGAGGACGGGAGAGAGGAACGAGGAAGAGAGGTAATCGGTCACGCAACTAGAAATCAGAACTCTCTCTTTCGCGAACGCGCTGCGCCATCCGGCGAGACGGAAATAAATGAAAGGATACGAGAAAGGGGCTGAGAACGATCGAGATAGACCGCGGGTCTTGCGACGCACATTTGATGAAAAGGGTTTATGGCGCGGACAGAAATCCCGTAGACAATAGCCGAATTAATTCCTTAAGGTCTAATCGGCCTGTAATGATTCCGATCTCAGTCGTCTGCTCAAGAAGGAATTAGCCGTAATGTTCCGAGTTGCGGAGATCACTGGCGTTCGTCGCGTAATTAACGACAATTTGATCGATGATTTAAGGATCCTCAAATACAATGCGGAACTCTCTACGGTTCTTTGTCCAAAAATGACGCTTTGATTTCATCTCCTAATTATTGCGGGACTCAAGATTTAAATTATTATCTCTTTGTAGTAACCTATCTAATTATAATGCGTTACAATTAAGACTAAGACGAGGTCGATTAGATATTTTTAATGTTTGATAAAAACATTATCCTGTAATTGAATTGAATTTTTTGTTAACTTATTAAAATTTTTATAACGATACAGAATTGCACGTAAACGCAATCTTTTAAACAAAAACCGATTTTTTCCTCCTCTTAATATTTTCTAAATGATAAACGTTCTATATTCAACTGTAGTCACATATATCTCTTTAAAAACTATACGACCAGTTCTTATAAATTATTATATTAGAAAATATTTGTTTTATAAGTAGAATAAAAATATTGCAAATGGAATGAAAATAGAGAGCAAGAGGAGTACAAGGAAAAGCATGGATAAGCATTCCATACAACTGCATAGCGTTATTCGCTGACGTCCTCGTCGACTCACTCGGCTTCTCGAGGGGATCCTGCGTTCTCGTCACCTCGCCGAGATGTTCTCGTGTCCTTTCACGGAAAGCAGGCTCATTTAGCTCGACGTTGCACGACCGGTGCGGACAGAATGTATGAAGGCAGGCGAGCCAGCCGCCACCACCTACCATCGCCTCGGCCGCGATAACCCACGGCGACAGAGCATGGCGATTAGTGTCCTAAGAGTTCTCCCTCCCTGGCCGCCTCTTTTCCCACTTTCGAAGAAAGAAGGAAGTTAATACGGATCCTCGTATCCCGCGGTCCTATCTTGTCTTATCTCGTCTCTTATGGCCTGGTGCCCGTGGCCACGACGGGACGTATCATCTTACTCCGTGGCTCCGGGCAGAGGCCGGCTGAGGGAGAGAGCTTCAAGGGGAAAAATAATAACGGCGGTGAGAAGACGCAGCCAGTCTTCTCGCGCTGCACCCGGTTACATAGAACTACACTCCGCTGGTAGACATTACGGTAATAATGCGCCGCGTCGCTCGTACTGCATATTTTCTGCGAAATTCTTGCGTCTCTGGTCTACATTTACATCGCATATTTCGCGCTAAATATTGTAAAAATCGTTTGATTCTCAGTTACGCGTTTGCTGCGGAACGAACTCAATTAGCAATAATCACACGCACAATAAAAATAGTTGCGAATACTCGTATTATCTACAGCATTTTTGTAACGTTTAAAGGGGAATCCTTAGTGCTTCTTTCCTTCTCTTTTTCTTTTTATTATTAACTACGATCGGAGCTATCTTCGGAAAAGATTATTCTTCAGTTCGAGCTAGTCCATGACAATCACATTAACCTTTCGTTCGTCCCTGGTGAAAATAGAAAGCTTCTCGGAGCGTCAAAGAAGCGTAAATGAAGAGATTTAACGCCTCTTTGACACTCCAATGATTTTCCATTGACTCTTTGCTGTTTCGAATACCCATACACGCTCCCCAAACGCTCCCCGAACGCTCCTTAAAGTGTGTATGAAGCTTTCCGATACACTTCTTGCACTCTTCACTGATTAACACTTCGTCTACGCTTCCGAAACGTTCCGTAAAGAGTGTATGGAGCTTATTGATACACTTCTCGCACACTTCACTGATTGACACTTCGTCTACGTTTCCCAAACACTCCATAAAAAGTGTATGAAGGTTATCGATACACTTCTCGCACACTTCACTGATTGACACTTCGTCTACGTTTCCCAAACAC
This sequence comes from Leptothorax acervorum, assembly GCA_035220615.1. Taxonomy (NCBI): domain Eukaryota; kingdom Metazoa; phylum Arthropoda; class Insecta; order Hymenoptera; family Formicidae; genus Leptothorax; species Leptothorax acervorum. The sequence goes on from JASTWQ010000832.1 coordinate 42,351, forward strand.
TCCGTAAAGAGTGTATGAAGCTTATCGATACACTTCTCGCACACTTCACTGATTGACACTTCGTCTACGCTTCCCAAACGCTCCATAAAAAGTGTATGAAGGTTATCGATACACTTCTCGCACACTTCACTGATTGACACTTCGTCTACGTTTCCCAAACACTCCGTAAAGTGTGTATGAAGCTTATCGATACACTTCTCGCACACTTCACTGGTTGACACTTCGTGTACGCTTCCCAAACGCTCCATAAAAAGTGTATGAAGCTTATCGATACACTTCTCGCACACTTCACTGATTTACACTTCGTCTACGCTTCCGAAACGTTCCGTAAAGAGTGTATGGAGCTCATTGATACACTTCTCGCAACACTTCACTGATTGACACTTCGTCTACGTTTCCCAAACACTCCGTAAAGAGTGTATGGAGCATATTGATACACTTCTCGCACACTTCACTGATTGACACTTCGTCTACGTTTCCCAAACACTCCGTAAAGAGTGTATGAAGCTTATCGATGCACTTCTCGCACACTTCACTGATTGACACTTCGTCTACGTTTCCCAAACACTCCGTAAAGAGTGTATGGAGCATATTGATACACTTCTCGCACACTTCACTGATTGACACTTCGTCTACGTTTCCCAAACACTCCGTAAAGAGTGTATGAAGCTTATCGATGCACTTCTCGCACACTTCACTGATTGACACTTCGTCTACGTTTCCCAAACACTCCGTAAAGAGTGTATGGAGCATATTGATACACTTCTCGCACACTTCACTGATTGACACTTCGTCTACGTTTCCCAAACACTCCGTAAAGAGTGTATGAAGCTTATTGATGCACTTCTCGCACACTTCACTGATTGACACTTCGTCTACGCTTCCGAAACGTTCCGTAAAGAGTGTATGAAGCTCATTGATACACTTCTCGCACACTTCACTGATTGACACTTCGTCTACGCTTCCGAAACGTTCCGTAAAGAGTGTATGGAGCTTATTGATACACTTCTCGCACACTTCACTGATTGACACTTCGTCTACGTTTCCCAAACACTCCGTAAAGAGTGTATGGAGCATATTGATACACTTCTCGCACACTTCACTGATTGACACTTCGTCTACGTTTCCCAAACACTCCGTAAAGAGTGTATGAAGCTTATTGATGCACTTCTCGCACACTTCACTGATTGACACTTCGTCTACGCTTCCGAAACGTTCCGTAAAGAGTGTATGAAGCTCATTGATACACTTCTCGCACACTTCACTGATTGACACTTCGTCTACGCTTCCGAAACGTTCCGTAAAGAGTGTATGGAGCTTATTGATACACTTCTCGCACACTTCACTGATTGACACTTCGTCTACGTTTCCCAAACACTCCGTAAAGAGTGTATGGAGCATATTGATACACTTCTCGCACACTTCACTGATTGACACTTCGTCTACGTTTTCCAAACACTCCGTAAAGAGTATATGAAGCTTATCGATGCACTTCTCGCACACTTCACTGATTAACACTTTGTCTACGCTTCCCAAACGCTCCATAAAAAGTGTATGAAGCTTATGATACACTTCTCGCACACTTCACTGATTGACACTTTGTCTACGTTTCCCAAACACTCCGTAAAGAGTGTATAAAGCTTATCGATACACTTCTTGCACACTTCACTGATTGACACTTCGTCTACGCTTCCCAAACGCTTCATAAAGAGTATATGCAACTTACCGATACACTTCTTGCACACTTCATCAATTTTGTAAAAAATATATATATACATGTATATTAAGCCGACCCTATTAAAAGGGTAATAATAATATAGCTGACACCTTCCGTACGTCTGCTAACAATAAGTGTAACATATGTAAACAATATGAAACGTCTTCATCAATCAATGTTGTAGCACAGTGCGGAAGGTGACTGACTCAAGATCCAGGGGTTCCAGGTTCAAATCCAGCGGTGGACGTAAGCAAATTTTCTAAGTACAATATAAATTTATTTAGTTAAGCTTGGACGTAATCAAGATTTTCAGCAATAAAATAATGGTTTACGATAAGTAAATTTTATATTGTATTTTACAGTATAAATTATAACGTAAAAGAAACGTCAGTAAAGCGTAAATTGGAGAGTAAGTCGAGTGTAAGAGAAGTGTAACGGAAGTGTAAGCGAAGCCTGTAAGAAGCGAAAATTGGAACATCGGAGCGTAAAGAAAGCGACATCTAAACGTTAAAAAAGCGTTAATCGAGCGTTGTGGAACTCTTCGGCAAGCGCGGTTCCACAACGCTCGATTAACGCTTTTTTAACGTTTAGATGTCGCTTTCTTTACGCTAAATAAAACGTAAAAGAAACGTCAGTAAAGCGTAAATTGGAGAGTAAGTCGAGTGTAAGAGAAGTGTAACGGAAGTGTAAGCGAAGCCTGTAAGAAGCGAAAATTGGAACATCGGAGCGTAAAGAAAGCGACATCTAAACGTTAAAAAAGCGTTAATCGAGCGTTGTGGAACTCTTCGGCAAGCGCGGTTCCACAACGCTCGATTAACGCTTTTTTAACGTTTAGATGTCGCTTTCTTTACGCTCCGATGTTCCAATTTTCGCTTCTTACAGGCTTCGCTTACACTTCCGTTACACTTCTCTTACACTCGACTTACTCTCCAATTTACGCTTTACTGACGTTTCTTTTACGTTTTATTTTCACCAGGGTAGGTACGATCGCGTATCGAAAGCTACGGTACTCATCACTGTTTCCATCGTTTCTCGTACCTATATATGTATATGCCGAACGGACTTCTGATGGTAACTACTGTTAGGAATAATGCATAACGTGTCACGATATAATGGGCCCTCCGTGTATCTCTATGCGCACAGTGCAAGACGATCTATTAAGGCCATCACACACAAAATGCATAACGTCGCATAAGCATAGCATAAGACCGCTGGACCAATGAGCATCTTATGTAAATTAATATGGCGACTTTATGCTGGATGCTTATTGGTCCAGCGGTCGTATGCTATGCTTATGCTACGCTATGCATTTTGTGTGTGATGGCCTTTACTGTCGATCGCGACGGTGATGCACCCAAAAGCGCAAACAAAACGAAGTGAAGGCGACTCAATTCAGATTTTGCTTTAGCGATTGATCTGCGATTTGTTTCTTCGTAAAATTTTGATATTTTATAACTAAATTATAGAGAAGAAATAAGCATAAATGATAACGTCTTAATTTTAATGAGAGACATTTAAATAAAGAAGTGCTTATATTATTAAATATTTGCTGTATATATACGTAATTCTAAAAATTTAAAGTTTTAATAATTTTCTATAACAAAATAATTCAAGCGGTTTCTTAAAAATATGTTTGCACTTTAAACTTAATTTATAAACATAATATAATAAAATGTTGATATATAATGCGCTTGAAGCATTGTCGAAATGATAAAGTCCAAAACTTTTTCAGTCCTTTCTTTTGTCGACGTTGAAGTACTTATAATAGTCATTTCAGAATAATTTATTGTTTGTAGACCATAGTGTTAGTGTGTCTGTTAAGAATTTTATTTAAATAAATATATCGATTAAGTCTAATTTATAGACATTGTCCTTGTATCCTAATTTAGTCTTTCATAATGATAAACTTGTTACGACGGTTGATAGAATGCGGTTTGGAAATCTCAAAAGTCGATGCGTTGATCTTGCATAAGAACGTTACAAGTGTAAAAGATAAAACAAGCCTTCTTAAAAAATGTTTATTATCATGCAAACGTGTTAACGATTAATGTTTTGTTTATATTTTAAAAGTTATTTTCAACGCGCTCTTTAATTTATGAAATTTGCAATTTTTTTCCAGGTGCTATATTGCAATTATCGAAAATAAATTGGGAAGTTATATTTTTGGTATCTTTAGTTTCAGATTCTATTCCGTTACCTTCGATGTTAAGGTTGCGCGCGAAAGCGACCGCAGTCACAACCAAAAGGGCAAACACGTAGATCTTCATTTTGAGGAATGAGTCGTTGTTGAACTTCGTATAAGTGCAGTATTGAATTTAATTTTGCCATTCTTTATATACCATGCAGTGTCGGGTCGCACACCAGAGCGACATGCAACATGCGACATAAGACATGAGACATGCGATATATATCGTAAGATATTTTTGTTGCACACCAAAGCGATAAGACATTTATTGTTTGTCTTTTATCTAACTAGAGACACTGGGTCTTCCTTCATCCTTGCACTATAAAACATCGCGCGATATTAATCGCATGAGACATGTATTACTACTTAAATTATCTTATAATTCAATATCGTAAGACAGATATTGCAGTTGCACAAGCGTGCGGGTATTTAAGATAAACAATGCATTTCATACGCTTCAAGAGTGTATATCTTATAAAATATATGTCGCATGTCGTATGTCTTATGACGCTCGTCGCATGTCGCTCGCTGGCGTACGGACCGCCTAAATGAATACCTATATAAATTGGGTAATATGTGGCAGTGGGAAGATTGGTTTATATTGATAAATGCGGCGATTTTTGTTCGAATGAACATTTCGTTGGACCTTCAATGTCCAGAGATAAGAGCAAGTATTTGTATTTGCTTTTGAAAATGGTATATTTGATTGTATGTATAATAATCGTAATTGCTTTCGCGATTTTTTCTCTGGTTAAATCGTAGTATCGTTATCATGGTATATCTTTACATAACACTATAATATGGGATGATTATAAAATATGTATAAGGAATAAGTGAAAGAATTAATTTCAATTATATATTATATTATATATAATATTCATATTTCTCAACATGTTATTACGTATACAAATCAAGGTACGATTTTGAAGTTGTATAAATACGTTTTGCAATTAACTTATGGTGATATCTCGAATTGTACTAATTATTCTAATTCGCAAATTGTTTAAAGAGCAAGGTTTTGTTGAATACATAATAGTCTTAACATGTCTCGACAGAAAAAAATTCAATGGGGTAAATTTGGTGAACGTGGTCCGTTCACTTTTTCCAATTTATTTATTAGGAAAATATTTTTATAAATAGGTCACTCGTAATATATACTTGTTTTTTTACACATTAATTTTGCGTATAGAAGTTATGAAAATTTAAGTGATTTTATAATCACTCTGTATAATATGGTTACATCGGCAAAAGGTAGAATTAGCATTGATGATAATGTGCATATTTTATTGATGACCTGTATCAATGATCAAAAACGGAACACTAGTCATGCTTTCGGAATAAGGACTTTAACAAGAAATACATCCCATTACGAGTATAAACTGTAGTAGCTTATTTTGAACGCTATCGCGTTCATCAAGCTTCTCGAGAAAAACGAGAAGTGCAGTGTACAAAATATTTCTAAACATCTAAAAATGAAAAAACGGAAAGATATTACATATTGCTAAATTTGATGTAAAACTCTTATAATTATAAATTGTATTTCGTAATTGCCTGTACTTTCGATAATAATACATAGAACTGTCACCCTCTCTACGTAATACGTTAATATTAATACATAATGAACAAAAGGCAATTGGAGCCAGGCGCCGTAGATAATGCGCAATATAATTATTAATAAACGAAGTCACGAACGTTTCGACCCTTTCTTGGGGTCATCTTCAGCGTGAATATAAAATAAATCTACATAATGACGTCAAACGCAATGACTCGATGTCCCTAACGTAGTCAACAATAATCGTGGTCAATAATAACGTTCGTGACTTCGTTTATTAATAATTATATTGCGCATTATCTAAAGCGCCTGGCTCCAATTGCCTTTTGTTCATTATGTATTATTTAAGTGAGCCTTCAACTTTGTGTTAATATTAATAATCTATTCAAGTTCACCGACACAAAATCAAATTATATGAAAGCGATATAATACAGATATCATATATAATAGATCTCAGAGTTTAAGATGATATCGCCATTGGACACCAATTGTTTATTAATTCAATAGTAGATAGAATTTTATATGCATAGGTTCCAAGAAAATCGTTAAGATATTATAATTATTACAATTTCTTTTCCCACGTGTACCAAATAACATTTTTATTTCTGTGTGAAAAATACGAATTTGTGTGTAGAAAAGTACGGTGAAAATTTTTTATGTTTATTGACAAATTAGAAAAAATAAAAAAGTAATTATAGAAGTGAAAATTAATTATTAGAGAAAATTCTTTTATTAAAAAAATCAATATGCTTTTTGTATGCATCGCATATTGCATAATATCAGTCAAAGTAGAAACAACCGATAATATTCAGATAGACAAGTATTTCTTTCCTATAAAAAAATATATTACACTACTTTTAAATGTCTTATAGAGAATATTTATGAATTTGTGGTACAATCAAAATTCCAAAAAAGTAAATCATATGCAATATGTTTATCGGTCGAAATTCCAATCCAATCTTCTTCCTAAGTGAACAATTACCACAGTTGAAATTTACAGTCAAACAATTTTTTGCTAAAAACAATGAAAAAAAATTTTATTTTTAAACAAAATGACTTGATGACGAGCATAGGTATTGATTGTCTCTCATTCAATCGTTATTAAATCTATGAGATATTCTTAATTAATTCCGATAGTTTAAGAAGAATTTAATATGGTAACCGATAATTCAAAAGTCAGTCTCTGCAAGTTACAACCATACGTTGCCATCGAAATAATCGGAAAAATCGTAATTATTCAAATCGTTACTTACTTGCGACATATGCAAACACCCTGGCCGTTACAGTATCCTCCTGTGCGGTTTAAGAATATACAGTGAACAGCGCAAGCACTGTGGTTAACTTGTAAACCACTGAAAAGGTCACAGGTGAACCTACGTTCGCGATGGTGTTCTTCGACAGGTGTCACATTCAAAGATTTGATTTTATTTGCCAGCAGCAACTGCGGGGGCATTTCAGCTTTATTTAAAATATATAACATTGTTATTATTTTAAAACAAAATTACTTTTGAAAAGTTTATTTCAACGTGTGATTAAACTTACGTTATTAATAAAAAGTAACTAAAAAATAACTGAATAATCATCACGTAATGGTACTTATGTTAGTATAGAATTATAGATACACATTATTTAAATATATTTTAAAAGTTATTTTCAACGCGCACTTTAATTTATAAAAGCAGTTTTTTTTCTAGGCGCTATATCGCAATTATTGATAATAAATTAGGAAGTTGTATTCTTGGTATCTCTTGTTTCAGATTTTCCGTTACCTTCAATGCTGGGAACGTTGCGCGCGAAAGCGACCGCAGCCACAACCAAAGGGGCGAACACGTAGATCTTCATTTTGAGGAATGAGTTGTTTGTCGAACTTCGTAAGTATAGTATTGAATTTAATTTTGCCGTTCTTTATATACCATTGTAAATGATTATAAATTGCACAATATGTGACAGTGGGGAGATTGGTTTATTGATAAGTACGGGGAATTTTGTTCGAATAAACATTTCGTTGGAACTTTAATAAGATAAGAGATAAGAGTCAGAAGAGCAAGTATTTACGTATTTGCTTTTGAAATGGTGCATATGATTAAAGCCGCAAAAATGTTGAAATATATGGATAATTTGTGTAATCGTATTAATTGTATGTAGGTATAATAATCGTAAAGTTAAATAAAAGAATCTAGCTTGTATGTTTCAAACAAATAATAATGTCAAGGTCAATAAACAAGCAATAATAGATGTCAAATTAAATAAAGTTTTTAATATCTCATAAATACAAAAGGAACGTTTCGACCAACACAGGGTCTTCCTCAGCCTTAACAAATAATAGAAAGATGAAAAATCGGTTACACAATAATTGAAAAATTAATAATTAACAATTCAGCCGTGGGATCTTGTCTAAAATCGATAGCAAATAACAAACTCAACAAGAGACGCATTAACATGACAGCGGTAAGTAAACGAGTTGTAAAAAGATGTGTGTAATATCTTAATGTCTGAGAGGTCCGGTATGTAATTGACTGGTCAATCAGAGTTACTGTTGGATCCATTTCTCGTTAGACGGCGAAAAGGAATCACGTCAAAAGAAAGTGCAACGTCAAGAAAATGTCAAAAACTAAGGGTCGAGTCAAATATGAAAACTTAATTTGTAGAACAATCAAATTTCACCGTTCCACGCCCTCAAGAATGCTGTCTCCTGGCAAGCAATGTGTAGAGACTTTATTTTATTTGACATCTATTATTGCTCGTTTATCGGCCTTGACATTGTTATTTGTAATAACAGTCGTTTTTTCTCGACCCAACTGGCCAAAATTGATATATTTATCTCACAACGTTTCGACCGTAATTCGGTCTTTTTCAAGTGAGAAGAGCAATTACACAATCAATTAACATAATCCGCATACAAAACGTCCATAACGTCGCTGACATCGTGCCCTAACTACATCATGCGAACGCAAAGCTAAAAAATAAAAGTCGACATTTATCGACAATAAACTCACGATAGTCAAAAAGAAAAAAAAAAGAAAAAAAGAATTGGTTCTTTAAGTTTTCTTGACACCACAGTGATTCGAGAGGGAAACGTATTACTTACGAATTGGTATCGAAACCCACTTTCTCAGGGCGATATATAAATTATTTTTCGAACCATCCTCTTAAATACAAAGTTAATATTATACGTAATCTTGTTGACCGGGCTATTCTTTTGTCTGACGCACGTTTTCACAATTATAATATAATTGAAATAAAACAGATTCTTTCTAATAATTTTTATCCAACAAAAGTCATTAATAAGTACATTAATGTCCGACTTAACGAATTACAGAATCGAAATAGTAATATAGTAATGACTCTAGCTGTGACAATGCAACCCAAGATCCTTTAAAATTTATTACTATACCGTATGTCAAAGGTCTCAGCGGTAATGTTGGCCGTACAATGCGTGACGCTAAATTTAGAGTACTTCTCACTATTCCGAAGAAATTAGATTGCGTTATTAGAAAAGGAAAAGATAAACTACAAGATCTTAAGCAGACTGAGTTGGTATATAAGATTGATTGTGCAAATTGTAAGGCTATATACATTGGACAAACAAAAAGGCACTTAGAGACACGCATTAAGGAACATTTCTGTGATATTAGGAAGAATGTCGACAATCATTCCGTTGTCAGTAAGCACCGTCTCACGTACAATCATGATTTTAATTGGCATCAACCTGAGATTTTATATAAAGAGAGACAATTTAAGAAAAGAGAAATCTCGGAAATGTTTTTTTATCAAAAAATACGATTGCACAATCAATCTTCAAAAAGACACTGAAAATCTACCTGGGACTTACGAACGTGTTATCAGTGCCACTTAGTCTGCACTTTTGTTTTGGTTCTGTTCGTTTTTATCGTTGAACACATTTTGTCTTTTATTTTCATTGTGACTTTAACTGTTATACTGTCTGGATGTGTTCTCTGATATGGCTTGCGACGTTTCTATTTTCACGCAACACTTCTTTTATATTTTATCTCGACGCACACAATGTGTAAGCCTTTTTAATTTAATTTATTATTAGTTTTATTGTAATTTTTAATCTTTGACTTCTGATTAACCAATTTTTTCTTTTATTTTTATTTTCTTTTTGACAATCGTGAGTTTATTGTCAATAAATGTCGACTTTTATTTTTTAGCTTTGCGTTCGCATGATGTAGTTAGGGCATGATGTCAGTGACGTTATGGACGTTTTGTATGCGGATTATGTTAATTGATTGTGTAATTGCTCTTCTCACTTGAAAAGGACCGAATTACGGTCGAAACGTTGTGAGATAAATATATCAATTTTGGCCAGTTGGATCGAGAAAGAACGACTGTTATTTTAAATTTATTTACTGGCGAAGGAAGATATTGTTATTGTTATTTGTTTTGTAATAATCATAATTTGCTTTCGCGATTGTTTCTCTGGTTAAATCGTATAGTATCTTTATTGTGGTATCTTTACATAACAGTATAATATGGGATGATTATAAAATGCATAAGGAATAAGTGAAAGAATTAATTTTAATTATATTTTTATTTCTCAACATGTTGTTACATATAATACAAACCAAGATATGCGATTCTAAAATTGTACAAATAATTTTTGCAATTAATTTATGGTGATATCTTGAATTACACTAATTATCCTAATTCGAAAATTGTTTAAAGAGCAAGGTTTTGTTGAATACATCATAGTTTTAGCATGTCTTGATAGAAAAAAATTCATTAGGCTTACCATCTGGTGAACGTGGTCGGTTCACTTCTTCCAGTTAATTTATTAGGAAAATATTTTATAAATAGATCACTCTTGTAATGTAATATATACTGTACTTCATTTGCAATTCTAATGTTTTTTTTACAAATTAATTTTACGTATAAAAGTTATAAAAGTTGAAATAATTTTATAATCTCTGTATAATAATGGCTTATTTCGGCGAAAGGTAGAATTATAGCATTGATGATGATGTTTATATATTTTTTGCTTAAAGTATCATTAAAATTTACGTAATTAAATATTATGATCAAACATTGCAACCTAACTCACGTGAATATCGTTCTTGATTGATGACCTGTATATGATATCGATGATCAGAAACGGAACTCTATATAGTCATGCTTTCGGAATATGAACTTTAACAAGAAAATAAGAAGTATATCCTATTACAAGTATAAACTGCAGTAGCTTGACGTGAAATGTTCTATTTATATTCAAGAATGCTATCACGTTCTTAAAGCTTCTCGAGAAAAACGAGAAGTGCAGTATGCAAAATATTTCTGAACATCTAAGAATGAAAAAAGGAAAGATGTTACACGTGGTGTGGCAATAAAGTTCGGTGAATGTGTCTATATCTGATGTGCAAGCACATGCAGCAGATTGCGGCATTATGCTTATCGTGCATTGATGTGTCTCTGAAGATGCCCGAACATGCCGATTGTCTGCCCTTCACGAAAGCACAGCTACGCGTAAGCATGGAGACATGTTACGCGGGAACACACGTCACAATGAACGAAAATGGAGCAACAATCGAGCTAACATCAAGTTCAGTTACAAATTGGGCAAAATGGCGTCAAAAACGCATGGAATTCGTCGTGTATGGCCACAGTTTCACGAGGTTGCAAGTTAATTTCTGCTTCACGATAATGCGCCTGTCCATTCTGCGGCTATTGTATACTGGATCACCTACTCTCCAGATCTTGCTTCAGATCCTGCAAACTTCTTTTTGTTCCCTAAACTGAAGGAGACGATAAAAAAGACTCGATTTGCAGACATTTCGGACATTCAGAACCATGTGAAAACAGTACTCAACATGTCTATGCTTACGCGTAGCTGTGCTTTCATGAAGGGCAGACGATCGGCATGTTCGAGAATGTTCAGGGACACGTCAATGCACGATAAGCACAATGCCGCAATCTGCTGCATACGTTTGCACATCAGATATAGAAACATTCACCGAACTTTTTTGCCACACCACGCATTAATATTAATAGCCAGTAATTGCTAAATTTGATGTAAAACTGTGATAACTACAAATCGTATTTCGTAATAATTGTACATACATACTTTCGATAATTTAATACATAGAACTATCATCTTCTCTATATAGTACGTTTTAATACTAATCTCAAATTCGCCGACACAAATTAAAATTATATGAAAGCGATACAGATATCATATAATAAATTTCAGAGTTTAAGATGACATATCGCGCCCATTGAACATCAATTATTTATTAATTTAATAGCAGACAGAATTTTATCTGCACATAGATTCCAAGAAAATTGTTATGATATTAATAATTACAAAAGTTGTGTTTTAAACGACCCAACTGGCCATATTTATTAATAATTTTACAACGTTTCGGCCCTTTTCAAGTGACAGTTATATTGCAGACTTTACATTGGTAATTTGTAAGTCTGCGCGTCAAATATTAAGTAAAAATAGTGCGGACATCGAGATGAACGAGAAAACTCGTGTTTGCTTGTTTAACCCTTAATGGTCACACTGGGTCCAATAGACCCCAGCGTTTTCTTGACTTCGAAAACGACCCAGTAAACCAATGGAAATGGGCTATTTTTTTACATATGTTAAATTAATTTTTTGGAAATCAAACCTATACAGTCTTTTTAAGGAAGACTTAAAGTACAACAGGATATTTTTTTTTTTTTTAAAGGTCACCTACAATTTTTTATACACGTGCAAACACGCTGGGGTCTATTTCACCCCGTGTGACCATTACGGGATTTTCCGGAGGTGTGACCATTAAGGGTTAAGTGATGCTTGCAGTTCTTCGAATGAAAGTAACGTCTAACTCTGTTGTTTTGACACAACGAGATTGAAATCTGCAAAAGAGAGACAGATGATTTTGAAGTACTCGGAACATTTCTGTACATTTACATACGGCATAATTAAAAATATAATAAACCTGCGATAGACGTTTTAATTTTGATAATATTTAAATGTTATATACTTGTGTACTATATTACTAAACTGTAAACAAAAGTATTATTTTTGTGGTGTAATTAAAAAGTAAAAGTTAAGTAATTATTTAAAATATAACAGTTATGAAATATTCTTGAACAAAAAAATGAATATTTAAATAGAATATTATTATTTACATTTTATAATATAAGCAAAACGACTAATTACTTATCAAGTTTCTTTTCTCGTTTGTTCAGATAGTTAAACAGGAAAACCCAGGTGATTTAAGAAGTTTGACGTTCTATAACGGGCGACATTTCCTCCACTGACTTTAAAATTTGTTTTACAACTCTGCATTAAAATGTGATGTACTTATAAATAATTAAAAATAAAAACAAAAAAATAATTTTTAAAATATTACAGTTGTAAATTATCTTCGTAGAGAAAGGTTGAAATTTGTTTTTTACTAGTGAAATATATTCTTACATTGAGTGATATATAAGTAAAACTATAATAATTTCTCATAAATTGCGGCTGTTTTTTTTCTTTTGTACAAATTACAAATAGGCAAAACAGGTGACGTTTTACTTTGATGTTCTGCGGAGAGATCCATATCATAACTCGTTGAACTTGAAGGACTTGGTCTGCACTGAAATGTGCTGTAACTAAAAATAAAACTATTTAAAATGTTGCCGTTGTAAATTGTTGTGCAAAAAGCAAATATGTATTTTAATATTAAGATATCGTTATGTTGTACGTTGTATGATATTAAGCGGAACAAATAATTACTAATAAATTACGGCTGTATTTTTACTCGATTTTTCACATGATTCAAGGGACAAATCAATCGGTTTCTGAATTTCACGTTCTGCAGAGCGATCCATAACGCAATTCATTGAATTTGAAGTGCTAGGTCTGCATTGAAATGTGGTGAGATTAAAAATAGCAAGGAAAAAGAAACCTTTTAAAATATCAATATTATAAATTATTTTTTATGCAAAGAAGTCAATATTTAACCAGTTCGATAACATTAAATTGTGTGATATAAAAAGACAAATAATTTAACCAGAGGGATTACCGTTTATATGTACACAATAGCATCAAGTAATAAAAATTATTTAAAATAATACAATTGTATTATTTTAAATAGTTATTATTACTTGATGCTATTATGTAGGGGAGACCGGGGCACCATGAACCACGGGGTACCATGAGTCACATTGACTGTTTAGGCTAATCCAAAATGTTTAAGTTGATAAAACTATAGTATCATGTGACAGTTACTTTATTACTTATACTTCGTACCTAGGTTGCAGTGATCAAAAAGTCCGTTGTCTCGAGATGCACGTGACATAAATATGGTTTTCGTGATGTACGAGTAATTTTTTAAAGATTTAGAAATGTTTTAATATTGTTTTTGTAGTAGAATATAGACGTAAATGAAAATCAGATGCAACTTTTTAGCATCTTTTGTCATTTTACTACACTATAGATAATCATATATCATTTATTTTTTGGTTACGTTTTACCGTTTTCTATATTAAGTGAATTTGGGCACGATGGGCCACCCAATGATGGGGCACCATGGGTCACATAGTAACTTGTTTATAATAAAACGGGGCAATACAAAATAGTTATTTTACATTGTTGATGGTAGAAAAAGATCCACAGTCAACGACACATGAAAAGAAGTAGCTAATAGGGTTCGAAGGCAGTTTAAAAGTCCCGCAGAAATTAGAGGCTATTCAAAGGCAATACATCGCATCGGTATGAAACAAAAAAACGCGAGCAGCAGGGTAACAGCAAAATTTTTACTGATTCTCCGGAGAAAAAATTTGGTAGAAAAAAAGAAAAAACAAGAAAAAAATGAAAAGAAAACACGGAAGAAAAAACCAATAAAAGAATAAAAGGAAGTCCTGACAGTTATTAATATAGAGAGTTAATAATGAATGTGAATTATTAATGAATCAGATAAAGGATAGATTATGAAGTAACATTTATGTCTTTTGTTTGTAAATTTATGTTATTTTTGATCAAAGAAAACATGGCAGAAATCAGTTTTTCTTTAAGATGATATTTCAGTATAGTGAGTCTTTCTGACATCTTGTTTGTCCTGCCCAATCCTAAACAGTGTGATAAGAAAATGTATAAAATAAAATTAATTTTTAACTTTTGTAACTTTTATTATTTCTTGAAATAGTAAACCTAGTTTTGGTGTGTGACCTATAGTGCCCCAGTGACAGACCCATGATGCCCCGGGTATGGGGCACCTTGGGTTATTTCTAAGAAAATATATTTAAATATTTTTTTTTAAAAACTAATCAATATTTACCAAATACACTAAACCATTTTTAAAATATACATAGTGCTTTAATTATTTAAAAAAGTAAGACAAAAAATCTTATATTTAAAAGTACTTTTCAGAGTTTGAATTTTTGTGGCTCATGGTACCCCGGTCTTCCCTACATATGTATAAACGGTGATCCACAATAAAGTGGAGATTTGTGTGAATGAGAGGAAACAAAAAGAGATAAGAAAAGAATTTTTTGTACCTATTTTAAATTTCTGTAAAATTAATGTAAAAAAAATAAATATCAAAATTAAAGTTATGATTTTATGTATGTACGTACATATATTAAAAACAAAATGATTTAGACAATTGTCAATTATGTAATTGATCTGGAATTATGAAAGAAAATAAATTCAAGTTTTACGTAACTTATTATAAGGAACAATACGAAAGTTATAATTTCACTTCTCTTAGATATATAAGATAATCTATATATATATAAAATAAAATGTCTGTATGTATGTATGTATGTCTGTTCTTTATACACTCTTAAACTATTCGACCGATCTGGACGAACTTTTGCACAGTTACTTTTTACATCCTTGCGCAAAACATAGGCTACTACGGAACCTCGATACCGATCAGCGTCTTCATCCCTTGGTTTTCCAGGGCATTTCTTCGGGAATTTTGAGATTGCTCGCTCGCGATGTACACAAAACCTCGATTATTTCACTTACCGATTACCGATTTTATCCCTTGGTTTTTTCGGGCATTTTTTAAGTAAAATATCGAGGTTCTGTGTACATCGCGAGCGAGCAATCTCGAAAATCCCGAAGAAACGCCCGGGAAAACCAAGGGATGATTACAGTATTGTATTACAAAAAATATTGTAAGTATGTGGCATTTGCGAAAGACAACGAATTACGTTACATGCGAGCAAACAATCTCGAAATTTCCGAAAAAAAAAACGCCCGGGAAAACCAAGGGATGAAATCGCTAATCGGTATTCATATCGAGGTTCTGTGTACATTAATTGCGAGCGAACAATCTCTGCTCTAGTATACTATCAAGAGAGAAAGAGACACACGATAGGATCTCAATACATATTTTTAAATAAAAAATATATAAAAAATAAATATAATATTAAGGGAATACGTTTCATAAATTAAACTGATTTTAACTTTTACTGTATGTCTATCTGACTTCGCTATTTTAAAATATCATTCCAAGAAGAACAAAGAATCATAATGGGAGATCAAAGTAACGTTAAAGTAGCGTGGTTAAAGTGATTTTTATGTGATGTATAAAGTCATGATAACGTCATCATGATGTTGATATCATTATGAACTTTATGTTCTACCTGGGATATGAGCGTTGCGTGTGTTTAGTATAAGTTTAAAATTAGTAACGGGATAAACAAAGATATTAAATAAGCTGTACGATCTCGTAGTGTGGCAAAATAAAAATATTTATACATATTTGCATACATTCCGATAAATAAACCATACTTCTCTTTTCGTCCTTTATGAGCAGTATTTCAAACGCTTGTTGAGGTCATTCCTGTACCACAGTTAGTAACAAGCATCCTGCAGTACAAGATAGATAATGGAATTACCGGAATCCAAGGAGTTGTGGGATTATTTCGAAGATTTAGGACATTTGCTCGCAAAGTGCAAGATTTGTAAAAGAGAAATTCAGTTATTCACGTCAAGAAGTGCTATAACTATGTTAAAAGAACACTTGCGTTCTGTACATGGTAAAACTGATATAAATCACACCATACCGTATGACCTACGACATGATTATATGAGCTTACAAAATAATTTCATACAATGTAATAAATGTGGTAGACAATTTAATATAAGAAGTTGTTACTTAAAAAAACATTTAAAAACACATTCTGACTTGATAAACCCGAGTCAACACAAGTAAGTACACATTTAACAGCTTATTAAAATTCCAAAGATTATAAAATAAATGTAATGATAAAGCAATCAATAGCTAAAGAAAATTGAGCGAAATAGGCTTTCAACAGGGCATTCGTATAATTATTTGTAATTTTGCTTATAAATGTACTTATCCAATCGTATAATAATATTAATCATTCAGTTTTATTTTGCTTATAATTTACTTAGGGGACCTTTTAAATTTTACAGTCTCTCTCAGTCAATTGAAAGATATAATAAAATTAAATAAATAAAAGTATTGTTATATAAGAGTACAGTTATATCCATTTACTTAATATCACCTGACATGTGTACTGGAGTTAGTATCTATCTGTGAAAGCATTAAACAGTTGACTTTGATTTTATTATCTACAATTTTATTTTATACGTTTAACTCTTTATCAAAAATTTGACATATAACTTTTGACGGTTATTTATTTTATACTGATTTGGTTCTTTCTCGCCATCAAAAGAGGAATCGTGGATCTAACCTATTTTGACTTCGATTCAATTAATTTTAGTTCTGACTTTGCGAACATATATATATATACCTATACTATACTATATACATTGTATATATATATATTATTTTACTTTATATATTATTTGACTCATATCCGCGTTTTTATTATTATCTTTATTATTATGTGTAACCTACTTTTATTTATTTAATTTATTATATCTTTAAATTGGTTCAGGAAGACTGTAAAGTTCGAAACGTCCCGTTCTCTATGTATTATGTATTTATGAAATACTAAACTGTTTATCAATTTAACATCTATTGTATTGTTCGTTCATTGGCCTTTAAATTCTCTTTTTTATACTTATACAATTTTTAATTTTCTTGTAAGTATTCAAAACTAAATAGCCATATTTAATAAAATCTATATACTCATGCAACTCAAATCTGCCATTTACTTATTATATGGATAGATAATAAATGACAAAAAAAATTTTTAGGCAACAATCAACGGTTATATTTAACGGTGATATTTGAATATATATAGGTAAACGGAGAAAATTTTATATCAAATTTTACTATGGTGTCGCACCAACTGCGGACTATCAAGGGGCAATAGTTTTAATGTCATAGTCTTATAGTAAAATTACTATGGCCATAGCATTTAATGCTACGACCATAGCATTCAATGCTATAATTATAGCAGTAAATGCTATGGCCAAGACACCAAATGCTATGGCCATAGCAATTTTACTATAAGACTATAGCATTTAAACTTGTGCTCCTTGATGGTTCGCAGTTGTTGCGACACCATAATAAAATGTAATATAAAATTTTCTCCGTATATGCGGTTGATCTTTGCAAATGTCAGTATAGTAATTTTGATGCTTTATTCCTTACTCTTAAAATTATTGTTGTAAATAATATATTAACCTAATTTATTCTAACATATTCTTCAACTTCGTGTAAAGACATTCTATCGTTTTTGATTGTTCTGATTTTTGTTTTATCCAACTTATGTCTCAACATGTACTCACATCAAGGTAGTTTCTTTCATACTCTATATATATATATACGTATATATACGTATATATATACGTAACTGCAGATTTGATATTTATTTTTTCTGATATTATTATTACAGAAAAATACGAGATATAAGAAATTATCTTCCTACCGCTTTTTCTCTCTTTTTCCTTCCTCCCACTTACACAAATCTTCACATTAAGGATCACCGTCTGTAGGTACATAATAGCATAAAGTAATGCGTAAAATATTTTAAATAATTATTCCTTTTTCCTTTCTTATCGTTAGTCACACATTTCATTGCAGACCTAGCACTTCAACTTCAGCTTTAACTTGTGATATGGATCCTTCTGCAGAAAGTCAAAAATCTGATTTGCTTCTTCAATCACTTGAACAAATGGAAAATGAAGCGGCACTTGACGAGTAACTATTTGTTTTGCGTATATCACACAATGTAAAAATATGTTACTTGTTAAATATTGATTCTTCTGCACAAGAATGATTTACAACATTAATATCTTAAATAATTCCATTTTTAATCACACCACATTTCAATGCAGGCTTATCACTTCAAACTCAATGAATTTGGATCCCTCTACAGTGCAGGAACAACTTGAATTGTGTCTTCAATGACTTCAACAGACGGGAAATGAAACAAGGGCGCTTGATGAGTAATTATTTGTTTTACGTGTATCACAAAATGTATCTAATAATATGCTACTATGTTAAATATTGATTCTTCTGTATAGGAATAATTTACAGCGTTAATATCTTAAATAATTGCATTGACATAATTATTGACATAATTGCATCTACATGTTTTCAATCACGTAAATAATTTTTTTAAATTTCTCTTTGCTTATTTTTGCTTTAATTTATTTTTTAATCTATTGTGCATCTATTATCTTATTAAGCATTTATTGTGCAACGGCTTGATTGCTTGAATTCATTGTTCGTCAGGAACCCAGGAGATTATCGTGCCAAATAAGGTTGCTCACCCCGGGCAACCTCCACGGATTCGAGGCAAGGGTTCAGCCATTGCGAAGCATCTCGCTTAGAATTTTCAGCCTGATCCAAACCCTTATCTTAATCGACGGATCTAAGGCGTTACGGAGCCGCGAACATTGACAAGCGAAAAAACAAGTAAATCGTGAAAAGGACGACGACGGGCAACGGCCCCGAAAGCAAGGGCTTCGTTCTCGAGAGAGTCGCAAATTAGGCGAGTGACCGACAGAGATAGCCAAGGATCATCGGGGAAGGATTCCGACAGGCGGGTGTCCAACATACATCTTGTTCCTCGACAGCTCATCTAAGAAAAATTAAAAAGATACCGATGATGCGCGAGAGCGATTATTAATTAATGCCAATCAGTATCAGTTTCCAGCGTAATTATTCTGCGTTATGGGCGCGTTCCTAATTAGATATCTTCGTATGTAACGTCTAATGACTACGTTAAATATTTATACAATCGCGTAATTATCCCGCGTCAAACGTAATTCGCTTCGCATCGCCATGTAGGAGATTGTTAGGCCTACTTCGCTGCATTCGCGCTTCAAGGAAGGACGAGCAAGTTTGTGCATCACGTTCGGGTCACTGGTGTACAGAGCAGACCGTTATGAGTCGGTATGAGCCACAGGGGGAGGTATTATGCATAGCTACGGGCGTAAATCCTGACTTCAAAGAAACTATCGCTTATTGATCCCGGGCCTCCCTCCTGTCGCCGACGACACAGGTCACGTCTGCATAACGATCCCCCGGAAAAGGGCACGTGCCTCTAAACTGCTCGCACAGGATAATCAACCTGACGCTGGTGCAGGAACCGCTATTGTGATCGGGCAATTCCTTCCGTGCACGATTGACGGCTGTCTTACGGTAAATCCTCATAGTAGAGCTTGCGAACGAAATGAGACATGAATAAGGACGACCGGAATACGTTTATCGAAATACTTTGGATGCATTTAACCCTTGCTGGCGTTGAGAATATTGAGGTGGATTTGCTGGAATAAGATTTATGGTAATTCCCTATTTTTGTCTAGGCGTACGAGACCTAGCCGCGCCTTATACGAGCTGAACGCGCGGGTCTTTCAATAAAGATTTATCGGTAAACCTAGACAATTAGGGCCTATACGAGAAATAAATCGCCACTTAAATATGTTGTAGGGGAGGTCTTTCTGAGTAATTCTACGCAAGAAAAAAGTGGGGACGGCATTGGTTTAGAAGAAATAGCAAATTGAAATTTGCTTACTTGACAGTTATTTTGAGCATTATAAGATGTATATATGAGAGACTAATGTACAAAAGTACATGCGTGGACAGAGGAGCGCGTTCCACACGTGTCGGGGGGTTGCGGGGAGGGTCGACTCTCCCCCCACCTGCATCCTCCCACCCAACCCTGTACAGGATGGACCTCGCTTCAACTTACAAAGCGCATACTTATAAAGCACGTCACTAACCTATAGGTTTATAATATCTAATAAATTGCATTAAAATTCTGAAATTTTAATTTGCTATATTTTCTAAACCAATGCCGTCCCCCACTTTTTTCTTGCGTAGAATTACTTAGAAAGACCTCTCCTACAACATAATTAAATGGCGATTGATATCTCGTATAGGCCTTAATTGTCTAGGTTTTCCGATTTATCATTACAAGACGGTACATTAGCGTTTACCGATATCTTTGGTGTTCCTTTGCGTACAACGCGAAATATGTCCTCGGGAACAATCTCGTACTCCTTGACACACGTGAATACATGTTTCAATCTACGAGTTTATCGTCGCGTCGTCGTTTAACATAGTCGGTCAAGGAATACGGAGTCGTCACAACGGCGTGGTTGCTCGTTTGTCGTATAATTTATGAACGCCGCGGCAATATAATGTAATCTTAATAGTCTATTACCGCATGAATCTTCAAATGCACAGATTTATTAACGCAAAAGTTTGCGAGATTGCACAGGGAAACCTTGTTTAGTCGATCAAGCTCGTACCGCTCGGGTAATTGTTTACTGAAGTAAACTTTTTCTCTTCTATACGTTGCGAGTCTCGGTTTCAGCGATCGTTAAAATTTTGCACGATGCGCTACTGACCGGCGAGTTGTCGTCGTTGCCGTAACGAGAATCCGACTAGTCGATATACATATAGGTACGATCGCGTATCGAAAGAAACGGTACTCATCACTTTTTCCATCGTTTCTCGTACCTATATATGTATATGCCGAACGGACTTCTGATGGTAACTACTGCTAGGAATAATGCATAACGTGTCACGATATAATGGGCCCTCCGTGTATCTCTATGCGCACAGTGCAAGACGATCTATTACTGTCGATCGCGACGGTGATGCACCCAAAAGCGCAAACAAAACGAAGTGAAAGCGACTCAATTCAGATTTTGCTTAAGCTCACAAGTAACCGTTACCAAGTGATATACATGATTTCTTTCATCATTTAGGGTGTGATTCAGGAACCCAAAAGACGATATTTTATGCCAAAAAATTAGCGCAATATTGTTTAGATTACTTATACAAGGTATTCTCTTTTTAATGATATAAGAAAGAATGATTATATATCTTGCAAACAACGCATTTGCGAAAGAAGTTTTTAAACAAAAGTTGCTTGGTTTCAATGGACACATTAAATGATAACATTTGCTTGATGTAAAGAGCCTCTCCGAAGATCACGATGAGGTCGCTTCCAACTTTTTCAATCAAATTATAAAATTTTTTAATAGAAACTGATTTGTTTCATCATCCTGCAATAAAATATACATATATTTTTAAAAATATATTTAAAAAAATATATATGTATATATATTATATATATAACATATATAAATACCTAGGGTGGAGCAAAAAAAAAATGATTTTTGAATTTTTACATGCCCGGGGGTGGGAAAGATCCCATTAGATGTAAAGACAATATTTGTATAGTTTTAACTTGATAGGGGTTTATCTTCTGCCTCCAACTTTTATTTGAAAATTTCTACGTAGAAAAATATCTACTTGCGAGATTGTATCTGGCATTTATATTTTTTACAGCTCTCAGCTAATCAAAATCTTTGTAATTAACCAGACTTTACTGCGAGGAGATAGCTGTAAGTTAAAATCTATATTTTTAAGGAACCACGGGAAAAGGCCTTTCGGTCAAGTTGTCTAAAACTTCTAAGTAAAAAGGAGCATAAAAAAAAAAAATTTGGCGCAATCCAGAGATCGATACGTTAATCCGTTTAGGAGTTATTTAGGGTCAAAGTTTGAAAAAGCCATTTTTTTTACCCTAAATAACTCGAACGGGTCAACATATCGACCTCTGGTTTGCGCCAAAATTTTTCTTTTTTATGCTCTTTTTTACTTAGGAGTTTTTGACGAATTGACCGAAAGGCCTTTTCCCGTGGTTTTGAGCGACGTACTTTAAAAAAATGGATTTCGATTTACAGCTATCTCCTTGCGGTAAACTCTAGTTGATCACAAAGATTTTGATTAGCTAAGAGCTGTAAAAAATATAAATGTCAGATACAATCTCGCAAGTAGATATTTTTCTACGTAGGAATTTTCAAATAAAAGTTGGAGGCAGAAGATAAACTCCTATCAAGTTAAAACTTTACAAATATTGTTTTTACATCTAATGGCATCTTTCCCATCCCCGGGGATATAAAAATTCAAAAATTTTCTTCTTTGTTCCACCCTAATACCTATATATTTAAAAACTTTTAAATAGTAAAAAAAATATATAGGTATATACATATATGTATATTTTATAGCAAGGATGATGAAACAAGTTAGTTCCTATTATAAAACCTTACAATTTTATTGAAAAAGTTAGAGGTAACTTTATCGTGATCTTCGGAGAGGCTCCCTGGATCAAACAAATGTTATCATCTTATGTGTCCAATAAAACCAAGCAACTTTTGTTTAAAAATCAAAACTTTTTTCGCAAATGCGTTTTTTTCGTGATATTTGATCATACCTTCCTATATTATTAGAAAGAAAATACCTTGTATAAGTGATTTAAACAATATTGAGCTAATTTTTTTGGTGTAAAATATCATCTTTTGGGTTCCTGAATTACACCCTAAAAAATAAAAAAATCGGCATTACTTGGTAAAGGTTATTTTTCAGCATACTCTTATTCCTATAGATTATAGATAACAGTAGCTTTCTGTAAATGAGTGAAATATAATATTAGTGGGTGCACAGATTGAGCGTTAATTATTTATGATACAATTATAATTGGTATGCTTTTTAATATTTTTGTAAAGTTAATTAATAAAGAATTTTGGACACACGCTGAATATAGCAATTGCATAAATCATTGCCAGTAAAACTATTAATGCTACAAATCCGCATACGATATTATCTGCGAATTGAAATACGGAATGTGAATTCTAACAGCGTGCGCTTGTTAAACTTACAAATCGCTTGATTCCGCTGCTATCTACAGATTACGTTCTCTCAATTTAACATTAATTTGCACGCTAGTAGAAGAAAAGGAAAAGACAGAGCATGGGAACCTATCGAAAGTCCCCACATAAAACGAGACTCGCGCATGATGTATCGACTCCGCGCGAAGTCATCAAGTGACTCTATATAATAAATAAATATCCGCAGATATACGCTGTTAATCTTTGCAAATGTCTGTATAGTGATATTGATACTTTATTAATTGTTGCTTTTTAATATTATTATTACATATGTATCTAATAACAAATTAATTTATTGTAATTTATTTTATAATCTTTCGTAAAAATATTTTATATAGTTTTTTCGACCGTCTTGACTTGTAACTGTATCCGACTGTTTAAAACACGTACCTATTTATATCAAAGCAGTTGTAAACTGTATGCGTATAAAAATTCATTATAAGTATAAATTTATTTTAGATACCCCCCTACCCCCCTACCCCCCTGATTAAAAGAAACCCGCACGGTATACGGCCGGGAGGTTCCAGGTTCAAACCCTGGCTGAGGTAATATTTTTTCGCAATAATTTCTTTCAATCAGGGAGGTAGGGGATTTTTAATTCTCCAACGAAACTGTGTTTTAAAGTCTGACAAATCGGTTGGCACGCAGTTTAGTAGGTTGGAAATTCGTGTACTTGGAAATACACAAAAAAGATTTGAAAAATTAT